>CM062293.1:360309653-360554277 GCA_031216915.1 Pictodentalium vernedei
ACCAAATATCAAAAGATTCTACCTGCTGGATCTGGAGAAGATTTTTTAAGAAATTTGCCTGAAATGCACTAAGTTCGAATTTGGGCTTCTATAGTGAGCCCAAATATGAATCCAGGGGGCCGATTTGAACAAACTTGAATCAGACCTATACCAAGATGCTGCATACCAAGTATCAAAAGATTCTGCCCACTGGTTCTGGAGAAGATTTTTTAATAATTTTTCTGTAATTCATACGGTTCTATTAGAGTTATGCCCATACAGAGCTCCCATGGGACGTGGCCATTTCACTTGAACAAACCTGAATTGTCATATAGTAATGAACATCCACATGAAGTTTCGTGAAAATCGGACCAGTGGTTTCAGAGGAGAAGTCGTTTGAAAAATGTTCACGACGACGGATGACGGCCGGCCGGCCGGCCGGTGATAAGTTAAGCTCCCAATTTGAACAAACTTGAATCTGCCCCCCCCCCCCCCCCAGAGATGTTGCATACCAAAAATGACTGGTGGATCTGAAGAAAATGATTTTTAAATAAATTTTCTCATATTTAACTAAGTTAAAATTTAGGCTCTTACTGGGAGTTCAATTATAAACCCAGAGACTTGATTTGAATAAACTTGAATCTGACCCCCCAACAGATGTATACCAAACATGAAAGAATTCTAACTGGTGAATCTGAAGAAGATTTATAAAGTAATTTCCTCAAATGCACCAAGTTAAACTTTGAGCTCCATAAGAGAGCTCAAATACTAACTCAGGGGCCCAATTTCAACAAAATTGAATCCCCCCACCCCCAGAGATATTGTATACCAAATATCAAAATACTTCAACTGGTGGATCTGAAGAAGAAGCTTTTTAAAGAATATTCCACATATTGCACTAAGTTCAAATTCAGACTCCAATAGAGAGCCCAAATCTTAACCCAGGGACCTGATTTCAACAAACTTCAATCTGCAAATAATACTATAAGGACTAATAAGTAATGGTTAGAAATAAATGAAAGTGTCAATGACACTGTAGCTTAACTTGATTGTTTGTTGTGTTTGATGAAAAGGATAATGTTCAATGTTTATGAAAGGATTGTGAAATACGACAAGAATTGTGTAAATTGAGAATATGTTAATTTCTGTTCCCTGTATGCTATGTTTTCAATAATGAAAGTGTCAATGACACTGCAGCTTAACTTGTGTGTTGTGGTTGTTGAAAAGGATAATGTTCAATGTTTATGAAAAGATTATGAAATAAGACAAGAATTCTATTAATTGGGAAAATGTTCATTTCTGTCCCCTGTATGCTATGTTTTTGATAAAAAATAATATGAGGTGTACATTGTACTAAAGAGCTGAGGGGTGGGTTAATATGACCTCACAGTTAATGTATGTAGCCCTCACAGTTAACGTGTATCAACGAAAGTTACCAAGTTACAGTGAAATTATTCCAAAACGAGTCATCCTATCAAGTTACATTGAAATCCCTTCATAAATATGGCCTGTAGACTGAGCTAAAGGTTTTCGGGCTTCGGGCCCCTGTAGCTGTCACAGTTGCCCAATCATGTCCAAAAGGGGACTTTCTCATCTAGACATTATATGAAGTCAACCTATCAAGTTACAATGAAATCCCTCCATAAATATGACCTGTAGACTGTGCTAAAGGTTTTCAGGTTTTGGGCTTAGGAAGCCGTCACGGTTGATAGATCATGCCCAAGTGGGGAAATTTTCATCTAGACATCATACAGAGTCATCCTACCAAGTTACAATGAAATCCTTCCACATTAAACATTACCTGCAGATTGTGCTAAAAGTTTTTGGGTTTCGGGCTTGGGCAGCCATCACGGTTGACAGATAATGCCCAAAAGGGGACGTTCTCATCTAGGCATTATACAGAGCCATCCTACCAAGTTACAATAAAATCCCTTCATAAATATTGTAGACTGTGCTAACCGGTTGACCGATCATGACCAAAAAGGGCACGTTCTCATGTAGACATGACCTAAAACCTGCATATGAAATTTCGTGATGATCAAACAAGAACTACTGGGCATAGCCTGTACTTGAAAGCTGAATAAAAAACTTTAACCACAAACTTTAACCAAAACTCCAAATGTCAACTAAACAGGACAAAAAAAAAAACATTTGAACCTTCAGTAAAAACCTTAACCATAAACTTTGACCAAAACTCTAAATGTTAACAGATGGACAGATGGATGATGGATGGATGGACAGACAGACGGACAAAAGTCATGACTATAGCCCTCACTGTAAACAGAAAGTACAACCTTGAAAAGCAAAACTTGAATCCAACACTTTAAGCTGAGAATACTAAGTAAAATTGACTGCAAAAAAAGGGTTAAATATATCCTAAAACTGATAAAAGAAATCACTGATTTAAATGCAATCATCAAGTTGTACTGACTATGCAGAATTAAAGTAAGAAAGTATGTAGTAAAAGCCTACTTTCCAATACAAATAAACTAAGTCTGAAAACATGTTTAAAAGAGGTTAACCCTTTCGTGCCTCATCGGAGTGTGCCCCGCTGGTGGTAAACTGACACTACAAACCCATCGCCACGCTGCGCGCCAATGGCATAGTAGTGCGTCTATTGTCACCACAGTGCACGTGTGCTATCTCTATCAGTTCATAGAAGTAATTTTCAGGGGAGGGGGGGGGGGGGGGGGCAGCTTGGCTGAGCTGCGAAAGGGTTAAAATCCTGCCAATATTAATTAAAAAACATTGTCCCAAATGAGAACAGTGACATTCCACTAAACTGTTTGAAGAATTGAAGGTATAAGTCTGTAAGTAAAAAACTTTAACCTGGAAGTTGTAAGTTAAATTGACTGCAAAAAAGGGTTAAATATGTCCCAAAATAACATAAAACATAATGAGAATGATACAATCCTTAGTAATTAATATTAATTAAAAAGAAAGTAGTTTAACTAAAACTCTATATGTTAACAGATGGACGGATGGACGGACTGTAAACAGTCAGGCTAAACATGCCTGATTGGCGCCACCCCAAGGGGGAGGGGGAGGGGGACATAGGAGTCAAAATTAAAATTTTTTCCACATGCAATCATTTTAAATCCTTCAAAATGCGATTTGGATCAAAGAAAAATATTGCTTAAAAGGCCCTGGGGAGGAGGAGGGGGGTAGGAGAGGGGGGTTATAGGCATCATTTTTTTTCCTTTCCACATGTAGCACTCTAAATCCTTGAGAATGCATTTTGTGCCAAAGAAAAAAAAGTGCCTAAATGGCCTGGGGGGGGGGGGGGGGGGTGGGGGGGTGGAAGTGCGGTTATAGGAGTAAATACTTAAAATGCATTTTGGAGCAAAGAAAAAAAATGCCTAATTGGCAAGGGGTGGAGGGGGGCTGGGCAATAACTTCAACAATTTCAAATGGATAATTGTGGTCATCGAACTTGACATAGACACTGCTGCTGTAGAGACATAAACAGAAAAGAATTGAAATCTGTTAACTGTTGTTGAAGTTAAGCCATAAACAAAGTTTGGACAGATGGATGGATGGACTGACTGACAGACAGACAGACGAATAAGTGGAGCTCTATGCTATATACCTCCCTTGTGGGGGGGGGGGGGGGGGGGGGGAGGGGGTGGGGGGTATAAAAAGTAACAAAGTATGTGGTAGAAGTCTAATTTGAAATTTAGAGAAACTAAGTTCAAAAACTGTTTTGAAAAGGGTTAAACTAATGCCAATATTATTTTAAACCACTGTATACAGGCTCAGTAGACATTGCCCCAAATGAAAAACAATGACGTTGAAGCATAGTGTTTGATGAATGAAAGGTACAACCTTGAAAAGCAAAATTTAAATCCGAAACTTTAAGCTGGGAATACTGAGTAAAACTGACTTTCAAAAAGGGTTAAATATTTCCTAAAACCCATAAAAGAAATCATTGATGTAAATGCAATCATTAAGTTGTATTGAACATGCAAGAATTAAAGTAAGAAAGTATGTGGCCAAGCCTAATTTCACATACAAAGAAACTAAGTCTGAAAACATGTTTAAAAGGAGTTAAAATCCTGCCAATATTAATGAAATTCACCGTAGAAAGGTTCAGTAGACAGTAGACATTGTCCCAAATGAGAAACAGTGACACTGCACTATACTTTTTTGTGTAACTTTGTAAACAAAAAAACTTTAACCAAAAACTTCAACCTGGAAGTTGTAAGTTAAATTGCCATACAAAAAAGGGTTAAATATTTGACAAAATAACATGAAACATAATGAGAATGATACAATCAATAGTAATTAATATTAATTTAAAAGAAAAAAAACTTTAACCTGGGCCAAAAAACTTTAACCACAAACTTTAACCAAAACTCTAAATGTTAACAGATGGACAGGCGGACGGATGGACGGAAGTCATGACTATAGCCCTGACTGTAAACAGTCAGGCTAAAAATGGGAGTGAGGAACAAAGTAAAAGCCTAATGGTCCTCTTCAAAACAAGAGGTTTGCAAAGAGTGGAGAGAAAGCAAGTTCATATTTATACACAAAAAGGGGGGATGAGGAAGTAATGGATAATTATCGGGAGATCTCTGTCAATAGCAACATTGGAAACACTTTCTGTAAAGTCCTGTATGGGAAATTAGAGAGGATCAAAGAAAAGGGTTTTTGGGGGGAAGAGATCCAGTATGACTTCAGGAAGGGAGGGAGAGTCACAGTCACATCTTATCAAACTATCCCAAGTGATAGAATCTGCAAAAGCCAACACGAGCACTGCCAACTTTGGTTGAGATCAAATGATCCAAACTAGAGTTATCGGTCAGAAACCAAAAACATTAATAGAGGTCGAATTCTTAGTTGAAAAAGGGCCATAGCTCATGTAAAAATACTTGGATGGAACCATAGCAACTTTGGTTGAGATCAAACAATCGAAGCTGAAGTTATCCGTCGGGAACCAAAAATGTTAATGGACGAACAGACGGACAGACAGATGGATGGACTGATGGATGGACAGACTGATTACATAATACAACCATTTTTCAAATGGGTGTATAAAAAGAAAAAGATGTTTAATGGCATTTCTGGATGTTAAAAAAGGCATATGATAGAGTATGGTGGAGAGAATGCGGCGAAAGGTTGAGGCAGTGGGCCTGGAAGGTGAGTTTGTTGGAATTGTGAAAATATTATATGAGGTTGTACAAACTGAACAAAGTGAACTTGGTCTGGGACATAACAACAAAACAAGTGGATGTTCTTCATAGCATTGTACATCAAAGATTTAGATGACCTCCTGCACAGCAATGTGGAGGTGGAATTGGCGACCTGAAGATCTTAAGGCTATTTTTTGCAGATGGTATGGCAAAGTGTAAGTGAAGAGGGGCAAGAGAAAATGCTGGTAATTGTTGGGAGATATGGGAACAAATGGGGACTAGAACTTAATGAAAACAAAAGCAAGGTTATACCCATAGGTTGGAAAGTGGAACCTACTTGAAGGTGGGGGTTCTGTATTCTGGAAAGTAGCAGTTAACCCTTTACCCAACGTAACGGCCAAAACCGGCCAGCGCTATTCTCAAAATTCGCCAATTAATTTTCAAAATATTTTCATTTTTTGTCTCAAAAACATAGGTTATGACCCCTCGTTGGAACGAGCTCGTCGAGCTCGTTCCAACGAGGGGTCATAACCTATGTTTTTGAGACAAAAAATGAAAAAAATTAGTTATTCAAGAATTTTTTTTGCAAGTGTCGTCTGCTTTTCATGTTAGGTAAAGGGTTAACTTCTTCTCTTAGTGTGCGAGATACAGGTGACTACAAGTATTTTGGGATCAATATAAACATCAAGAGAAAAGGTATTTACTGAAACCACATGAATAAACTAATTGTGAAAGGGAAGCAAATTCTTAATCAAATGAAACTTTTAGAGAGAAAGAGATTCCACAGGATGTTGAGGGGAAAACCATTTGGGAAAATGGTGGGTGTACCAAGTATAACATATGGTACTGCCATGATACCTCTAAACCAAACAGTTGTAAACATTCTGCTGAGTGATGCAGACTGGTGGATAACAATGTTGAGTAATGCCCCAGCACAAGAAGCAATCAGGGGTGAGCTTAGGTGGATGAGGATCAAGGACAGGATAGACCTAATGAAGCTCAGTTACCTTAACTAAGTGGTCCATAATGAAACTTTGTAACCTAAACTATGTGGTAAATCTTCCTGACAGCCAGTAGTGAAAACTACTGTTCCAGTATATTATATTCAAATACAAAGACAGAGTCATGGAGGATTGTAACCAAAATTGGTGGGGTGGATGGTTGTGAGGAGAGGAGTGGAGTGGGGGAGGGGGGGGGGGGGGTATAGTCAAAGAAAAGTCTTTAGGTGACCTGTGGGATAAAGAGATGCCAGTTTTTGAAGAGTACCTTGATGGCACCTTTGGGAGTAACTCCTGTTTAAGCTCAAGTCGTGTGCTGGAACTTTGGGAAAAAAAATGGAAAGACTGCAAAAAGGACTCACAAATAAGAAATTTAGGAGTAATGGAGACCCTGGAACACTTTCTATTAGAATGTCCAAAATATCAGTCTCACAGAATGAGATTTACTGAGAGTATAATGGTAAGAACTTATTTCAATCATTAACCTTTTTGAACACCACAGGCTTCTTTTCCGGCCCAGTAACATGATACTTCATAATTTCATTACATAGGTTGACTTTTGAGTGAAGGTGTGGTGTAGACCAATCAATATTTTCAACGTGCAGCCCCAAGGCTGCACATTGAAAATATTAATTAGTCTACCCCCAAATAAAGAATATGGACTCTTCCCATTGCTGCCATTGAACTGATATGGAAGATACCACTAGGGTTCAAAGGGTTAATCAAAAGCTGATAAGTTTGCCAAAAACAAGCATATTTACCAGTCATGTAAAATATTTTATAGAACACTGAAGAAGATTTTATTTGGCAGTCTTTGATGTTTAAAAGTACTTCACAAAGTTTTAATTTTTGTTGCACAGTATTGAATTCTGTGCAACAGAAATTAAAACTCTGAAGCATTCTTAAAACTGTTTTAACTGGTTGAGTGCTAGAAGCCACTATCATGGCTTTCAAAAAATGAAGGGACCAGAGCAAAAGCCTATGGTTTTCTTGGCTTATATTTCATGTTCAGTCAAATGCAAATAATTTTTTGTTTATATAAATTTGTTCTATTACAAATTATTGGTGGGTGCCTATGGGCACTCTCCAATAATTTATAGTAAAACAAATTTTGAATAACAAATTCAGACCACCAAAAATAATCTAGCCGTCAACCAGTTAAGGCCAATGCACAAATTTCAAGTTATTTCTATATTTATTCATTGGAGTTTAAAAACACTTTCAACAGCCAGAGTCACCTTGTGTCAGACAGTTTTACAGGTGCAGGAAACCGGAGAACCCAAAGAGAACCACCGTGCAATGGTTAGCAACTGTCCGAATCCCCAAAGTACTAACTCCACACAAGCAGGGTTAGCATTGGTTGAAGACAGGTGTGCCATCGATGTACTTTATGCCTTAGTACACAGTGCCACTGTGCCCCCACTTGGGAAATCAAGATTAAGTGCCTTTCCCAAGAACAACAAATTTCATTTAAGCACTTTTATGGTTCTCAAAGACCACAATGAACCCTCCTCAGTCCCAGGGTATGAAATTTGGCGTGAACAGATTTTTCGGTCTTGCATTGTTTATGCCAACGGGAAAGTGGGAGATGCATTCTCCACTCACCATAATCCTAATCGCCAAAACGGCCTTTGTTGTTGAAAGAATGAATGGTTAAAAAACAGACCAGGACTGTATTTTCTATATACAAGATGGAGTGGGTAGACTGTTCTCAGTACAAGTGTGGATGCAGATGGGGGAAGGGGGTTGCATTTTCTGTATTGTAGGCTGGAGTTGGAAAACTGTGCATTTTCTGTTGGTTGGGTATTATGGGAGAGAATAAAATAAAATATTTTTTTCATGAATATATTTGTTTCCATATAGACTCTACAATAATTGCAACAAATAAGATATATATAACGCAATAAATAAACAACAAGGGCTTAATTTCAAATTGGAACACCATAGCAAAACAAGGGCACCCATTTACAGGTCACCATGCTTTTTTTATTCACCCCAAATTCCATGCCCTGCAGTCCTATGGATGGTCATAAACTATGCTCAAAATTAAAACAATAAATTTGAAGGACGAATATTGTGTATAGCTCCTCCTTCTTTAGGTAATTGTTTAACTGTGCTGTGAGATAATATAATACTACTTACCACTGCATGTTAAGAAATATGACGTATTAGGTATGATAACAATTGATCTCACATAATCCTTATGGGCCTCAAACTCGTGAACTTTCTTGGAATTATTGTAATTGTATACCCTTACAAATGTATCATCCTGTAAACATAGAAAACATATAACTGTTTAACCCTTTACCTAACATGAAAAGCAGATGACACTTGAAAAAAAATTCTTGAATAACTAATTTTTTTCATTTTTGGTCTCAAAAGCATAGGTTATGACCCCTCATTGGAACGAGCTCAATGAGCCCATTCCAATGAGGGGTCATAACCTATGTTTTTGAGACAAAAAATGAAAAAAATACTGAAAATTAATTGTCGATTTTTGAGAATAGCGCTTGTCAGTTTTAAAGGTTACGTTGGGTAAAGGGTTAACACCTTGCATGCTACTGGCGGGTACTCTTGCCCAGGACACAAAATCTCATGTCCCTGAAATAAGTATACTTTTCGCAAATTTAACCAAGTTTTTCTCCGTAAATTGACTGTACTTTTTGACCAATGATTTCTTGAGTTAAATTTAGATGAATTTTTCATCAAATCTAGTAGTGGCTGCTGCACAGCAGCCATGACTAGATTTGATGAAAATTTATTTATTTATTAAGATTTAACGACACATTAACAGCAAAGGTCATATCATGTCACTGACAGTTTTATGGGTGGAGGAAGCTGGAATATCCGGAAAGAACCACCGAGCAACGATGAGCAGCTGTCAGCTCCCCAACCTCGTAACTCCACACTGCAGCACAGGCAGGGTTAGATTGGTTGAAGACATGCACACCATCGGCGTGCAGTATGCCTTAGTACACGGTGTCATTATGTGGACAACTGGGGTTAAGCGCCTTGTCCAAGGACACAATGTGGGAGTCCGAATCGATCACTTAGACGGTCACCCATCCAAGGACTAACCTGGCTGGACGTTGCTTAACTTTGGTGATCTGACGAGTACCATTTGGTGAAAAATATTTTGAAAATACTCAATGGGTTAAGAGTTAACCCTCAACACACTAATATCAAAATGCTGAAATTTCAAGTGGTAAATTTCCCCCACATTTACAATTTGAAATTTAAACTAATTTTGTGTTGTTTGATGAATTAGTTGCATTATTAGAAAAAGTTTCAGTGACATCAGCAGTCTGTAGCCAGGAATTTTGTTAGGGAGTTGTTTCCAAGTGGTGATGGACAATCAACAAAAGTTTGAAAAATTAGTGTCAAATGAAGACCTGTGGTATCATATATGTAAACTTTTGGATCTAAAATATAAAAGTGTTTTGCACTATTGTATGTGAAAACTTACACACATAATAGATCCACAAAGTTGGAAGGCATATTTGAATTTCCAGATATATATTTTACCTATATAAGTAATTCTGTTAATATAACAAGCTATTAATTGAAAATAGAATATGTTTTCATTTTTGGAATTCACTTCAAAAAAATGTTCACAACCCAGTATATGTATTTCCATTAGTTTCTTGAATCCTGCACTCTATGTAACATGTAACCAACTAACCCTGCACATTTTTAACCCTTAACCCAACAAATCGGCCACATCCGCCCACGTAATATGTAAATTCAACAGTTGAAAAAATAGTATTGTTCAAAATAATTTCAACAAAACCATTATCATGTGACCCCTTGTCGAAACGAGCTCATCGCGCTTGTTCCAACGTGGGGTCACATGATATGGTTTTGTTGAAATTTTTAAAAAAAAAATTAAAAAATGATATTTAAAATAATAAATTTTGATATCGTCTGCATTGGGTAAAGGGTTAAAGCCTAGTCATTGTATATTTTCATTAGTGTGTGATATGGCAGTGACTAATTTGCTTTGTCCCTTTTTCCTGATAAATTCTGTTTTTTGATTGGTCAGAATGTCTTGGACAAATAGTCATGGCAAAGGGTGTACCCAACATCCAAAATATATGAGAGCATGCAACATCCAGGGTATATGGGCATGCAAAATATCGGGGGTATATGGTTTGAATGAAAGTGTTTCACTTCTGCTCACCTCGATATAAAAATCAAACAAAAAAACCTGAAAGTTAAAAAATTTATAGTAATTTATATATTTTTTATACTTACCAATGACCCAGACTTAGCTGGTGCTAACTCTAACAAAACCAGGGCCAAACACAAATTTTGCCCCCCAATCCCCAAAATTTGCATCCAAAACAAAAAGAAATCATGTCCTAAAGGACCTCCATACTACGCCTCTACTGCGCATGCGCAGTGACGCAGACGTCCCGAAATTGGCGCCAATTATCATTCTTACTGGCAGTGCTTGGTCAGCGCTATGTACTCAGCGGGGAGGCAAGAGTTCCCAACTCCAGGGAGGGCCATCCCCGTCTGGGTCATTGGTAAGTATAAAAAATATATAAATTACTATAAATTTTTTAACATTTTTATACTGTACCAATGACCCAGACTTAGCTGAATAGTGAACAGGCTGGAGGGCCTAGGACATAGAGGAAAATCCAATAAGCTCAACTATATAGTAAAGAGGTAACCCCTTAAGGAGAAAAGGAGTATTAGGCTTTACATGTATCTTTCTTATTTAATATTAAATTAGAAAGATACACTACCCTTAATAATTGAGCACAATAACATTCATGTTCTCTATTAACATCCAGTATAACCCTTATACTAATTATTTTTAAAGCAAGCCAATAAATAAAGTAGTCCAGAGAATTGAGACTCTTTATAGTCATTTAAAAGTGTCCGAGTATTGTATATTAAAGCCCGTTTGACACTTGACATATACAAATGCTTCACACCGAGCTACACTTTAAAAATAAGACATGAATGAATTTAAACATTAATATTACACTTTAAAACCATCCCGGAAGCGACTCAGAAATACTGACTTGGAGGAGGCATTCCCTTGCTTTTCACTATAAAGCAGGTGACCTAAGGGAACACCCGCCCCCCCCCCCCCCCCCCCCCCCCCCCTTCCCCTTGCCCCCTGGGTCAAATAGCCCAGAGCGAAGAGGGCAGCCGGACGGAGTCACTGCCGGAACAGAAAGCCTGCATAACTATAGTTGCAACTGTTTAGTGGACGACATTCTGAGCAACAGATAACGGACCTAAACAATGCAGGTCTCCAGAAATGGACTCAATATTTCTGAGATAAAAATTCGTAAATGTGGATGGCTGAGACCAATAAGGAGCCTTCATTAAATCTGTAATAGCAACACTATTAGCATAAGCCCAGGAAGTAGAAAGAGCTCTTACTTCATGAGCAGAAATCTTAAGCACAGACTGCTGAGAAGAAGATAAATCTTCATAAGCAGTACGGATAGTTAACTGAATCCATCTAGCAATAGAATGGACTGAAATGTCCTTTCTATTAGGCATCAAAGACAGAAAGAAACGTTTCCGTCCCTTTCTGATAAACTGAGATCTCTGTTTATAGATACGTAGTGCTCTAACAGGACAGAGTAAAGGCCTACGCCCGTCTGAAGACGGAAGAGCCTTAATAACAATAGGTTCCGGATATTTATTAGGAGCCTGATTCTTAGCTAAAAAACCCACATTAGTAGTGAAGGTGATAGTGTTCCCAACACTACGATAATGAGAATCATCCACCAATAGTGCATGAAGCTCACTGACTCTTCTGGCAGAAGAGAAAGCTAAGAGAAAAGCTGTCTTATAAGATAAGAATTTGAAATCTACTGTCCCAAGAGGTTCAAATGGCTTTTCCTTCAATTTAAGGAGAACCCAAGCTAAATTCCACTTAGGAATTAATCTAAGAGTTCTGGGTCTATTTATCGAAAAGGTTCTAACCAACTTCGATAAAGAGACATTAGATCCAATTTGTAAACTATCATGATGTGCATAGGTATCAGATAACATAGATCTATAACCCTTTATAGTAACAGGCTGCAGTTTGATTTCGTCAAACAAGTATACTAGAAAGTTTGCAATGTCTGGTATAGAGGGATCGAATATATCTACAGAATGATCCCTACACCAACGACGAAAAACCTTCCACTTAGCCGCATAGTTTAGCGAAGAGGAGGTCCTCCTACAGTTAGAAATCGCGTCCACTGCTCGTCCTGTAAAGTGCTTGCCATGCAAGAAGGACCGCACAACGGAAAAACGTGAAGGTTGAGACCTTGCGGGTTGTGATGGAGTTGGCGCGATTTCCCCTGCGAAAGAAGATCCTCCCGTGGAGGAAGCTTCCGCGGTAGGTCCCACAACAGACACCTGAGTAGATTTATCCACGGTCTCTGTGGTGACAGAGATGCTACCAACAGAATCTTGCATTGAGATTGTTTTATCTTTAGCAATACTTGTTGAATTAACGGCGCTGGAGGATACGCATATCCTATCATTCCGTCCCAAGGGATCGACAGAGCATCTACTGCAAAAGCTCTTGGATCCGGACACGGAGACACATACGTCTGCAACTGATTGTTGAGATGTGTCGCAAATAAGTCTATCATTGGCCGTTCCCATTGGTAGCAAATCTGATTGAATACTTGTTTGTTGAGAGTCCACTCCGACGGCAACAAGTGACCCTTTCGTGAAAGGGAGTCTGCTAGCACATTCAGACGACCCGGTATGTGACGGACCGAAAGAAGAACGTGATGTTCTAACGCAAACAGAAGGATTCTTTCCGTTAGATTGAACAACGGAACTGAATGAGTGCCTCCCTGATTCCGTATATACGCCACTACTGTCGTATTGTCGGATAGGATTTGGACATGAGCATCGTGAATAATGTCCATCCAGTGACGTAACGCAAGCCAAATTGACATCATTTCCTTGATGTTTATGTGCTTGCACAGGAAGTGCGGATCCCAAAGACCCTGGCATCTCGAATCCGTTGGGATTAATGATGCACCCCAACCTGTTTGACTGGCATCCGTCATAACGGTAAAACTCGGATCCGGCAACTGCAGCGGAACTCCTTGAGTTAACCACTGAATGTTTGCCCAAGTCTGTATCTCTTGTTTCACTTGATCTGACAAGAGAACGTCTACATCGAGCGAATGAATTTTCACACTCCAATTCTGAGTCAGGAAAATTTGAAGAGGACGTGCGCGTAACCGCCCCATCAGAATGAGATCCGCGGCGGCTCCGCACAGACCTATCAGTCTCATGAATTCTCTCGCCGTGACTTTGTCTGCGTGCAGACAATAGCGAGCGTAACAACTGACTAATTTCGCTCTGGTTAACGGCAGACGAACGAGATTGTTGTGCGTCTCGAAGCTCATTCCCAGATGAGTGAATGACTTGGACGGCACCAGATCCGACTTCTCCTCGTTTACTATAAAACCGAGACGTCGAAGCAATAGAAGAAGATTCTGAACATCGTTCTGAAGCGTTAACTCGTTGCCGTACCTCTGAAGAATGTCGTCCAGGTAGGCCGACGTTACCGCAGACGAATGAGCTCGGAAGTAGATCATTACCGAGTTCATTACCCGAGTGAAAGCCCAGGGTGCTAGATTCAATCCGAAGCACATCGCCCGGAATTGATACACCACTCCTAGGACTGCGAAGCGTAGATACTTTCGGAATGTCGGATGTACCATGACGTGAAAGTACGCATCTTTGAGATCTATGCTCGTTGCATAATCGTTCACCCGAATACTTGCTCTGACCGATCGAATCGTCTCCATATAAAACTTCGGAGCGACGATCAGCTTGTTTATCCAGCTCAAATCTATGACTGGACGGAACGAGCCGTCTGGTTTCGGAACCAGAAACAGATGGCTGTAGGATCCCGGAGATTCCTGGTTTTCTACGACCTCTACCGCGTTCTTCATTAAAAGAGACTGCACCTCTGATAACAGAGCGTCTCTTTTCTGTGGATTTGACGGAAGATGAGTCCACTTTGGACTTCGAGTTAATGGGGGCTTTCGTTTGAAGGATATCTTTAGACCTTCCGAAGTCACTCCTCTCACCCAAGGGTCGTCCGTAATCGACGCCCATTCTTGTGAAAAGCTCGACAACCTTCCGCCAACCGGAACGCGATAGAGGTTTAAGCCATCACCTCCTGGACCTGCGAGGCCTGCGGTAGAAGAAACCACGTCTTCCACGACCCGCACCTCGCCTCGTCGACCTCGGGGCGTCCGACCGATTGTCCCGGCCTGAAGGACGTCCCGAACGAGAGTCGCTATCCTGACGGTCTCTCGAATAAGACCAAGAGGACGCACCGGAACCTCTATAGGAACCTCTCTTGGGCGCATTAGACCCAGAAGTGCCTGTCTTATTCGTGTCTGCTGTATCCGACTTCTTAGGAGCAGATCTGAACAACAGAGAATCATTAGCTTTCTTTTTAATTTTATCATAAATAGCGGAAAGCTTGCCGTCAAAGAGAAGTTCTCCTGAGACCGAAGCGACTTTAAGAGAGTTCTTCACCTTAGAATCCACTAGTGTGGATGTAGCTAGGGCTGCGTCACGTCTAACCAACTCCAGATTTGCCACTGAAAGGGCGGAGTTACACGTGGAATAAGCTACTGCCCTTGAAAGAAGTCTTAAAGAGGATTGTATATTCTGAAACTCTTTCCCCTGAAGGCGCAGTGATAACGCCTTAGTAAGGTATCTGCGTAAGATAAGGCATCTAAATTGGCTCTGTTAGACGCAATAGCTGTTTCCAACACAGCGGTTGGAATAGAAGCTGACGACGGTAATGATAGCTCTAAGTCTTCTGCCTCGTCGTCCATACGCAGAGGAACTCTCGGTATACCCTGTCCTGCCGTATCGAATTTATTCCTTGCATTAATGAAAGGCAGGATGAGAGTATTAGCGGACAAGAAACCTGCTTTCCCCGTCCTGGAAGCAAGTTTAAATATAGCGTCGTTCAATAATTCAAATGTTCTTGCAACATTATTGGACTGCGACGGAAACTCGGGAGCGATGTCCCTGAACCGCTCAAAAAATTCAGAGTCCAATGACGCTATAATTCTCTTGTCCGGAAGCGCAGCAGTCTGGCCCGACGGAACAACTTGAGGGAGAAAGTGCCGGATGAAGTTGACGGCAGCTTTATGTTGTTCCGAAAGGGATAGCTCCAAGTCATCCGTATCCCTTTCACCATCCGGTCGGACCTCATGATGTTCCCGGTCGTCCGCCCCCGATGCTTCGGCGGAGCGTACCGACCCAGCGCCGTCGGATAATTCACGATCCGACACCGTTTCTGTCGGCTGCTGGGATGCTGCGATAAGCTGTGCTATCTGCACAAGAATGTCCGGCATCGAGACCTGCGGAGGCGCAGTCTTTCGCTGCTTCGCCGAGGGCAGCTCCGCATCAGATGGCTCCCGCATACTTTTCCTATGCGAACGTCCAGAGTCCATCGGTCTCGAATCCCTGGCTGCCGGATGGTGTGACCTGGTCGCCGAAGAATCCTTCATCGGCGAAGCTGGTAATATATCGGCGGTCACGCAGCCAAGGTGCGGTCGTGTGCGCTGACGAGAAGAGGAAGCCTTAACAGTCTCTGCGGACTGCTTATACAACGGAGAGTCCCGAGCGACGGACGTATGCTCCGCTAAAGACACATTTTGTACCACAACATCTGGTCCCAGATGTTGTTGTACGAGAGAGGGGCCTCTCTCGCTCGCGGCCCGGCTGGACCAGGACGAGCTAGGAACCGGACTCAAAGGCTTCCTCCGTTCTCGCTTACTATCCGCCGTCACTGGGTGTGCATCTATTATGTTTATAGTGCTCGCATCACCCAAAATTTCCTCTTGGACCGCATCGGACGAACCCGGCTGCCGAACCATTCGGTGAATGGACGCTACACCGGGCGAGCTAGCGGACGACATTTGTCTAATCTCCATGAGCACTTTTGCCGCTAGCTCTGAATTCATTTGTGACGACGGACGCACACTTGAAGAAGATAACATGGAAACATCACCCTGTTCTGTTCCTCTGAAATAGAAACTGAGAGAGTAGAGTGACCTTGCGGAGAAAGAGCCGGAATCGCTCTTTCTCCAGAAACAACATATCGTGACACACGTTTCCAATGTTTCTCATCCCAATATTCACATATAGGACAGGGATTAATGCGAGAACACTGACTACAATTAATACAATGATCATGAAAGTCAGGGGAAGATTTCTTCCTATTACAATTTGAACAATGTCCCTTCATTGTGAAAGAACAACAATAAGTCCTAGTTACTCGCAAAAACCCCTGACACAAAGATACATAATAACATGATCCATTAATAAATGAAAAAACAATTGCAAAACAAAATAATTTTGAAAAAATATTTTTTCAGCGAAGCCCAAGTTGCTGAAAAGTAACGTTGAGCCCCGATGGATCCGATGGCAAAGTGTGGTCAAAAATTTTAAATTTATATTAAATAATTAATGAGACACTTTCGGATAATATAAATGTATCTTATAGTGAGATAAACTACAGCAAAGGCAAACAGCCCCCCTCAAAAAAGGCTGTTGCCAATGAAAACAAACAGTGTAAAAACACCAGAAAACATGACTCCAGGCACTGAAAAAACTGGCCCGGAATCAGTCATCAATTACACTCTATCTGATGCAAAACAGAGACTCCCAGGGGAGAATCTGTAGAACATCAGATGGAAGATGCAGAACACAAACGTTATACACCCATGGGTGAAAACGTAACTATGGGGAAAATAACAGAAAACATTCTGTAACCAAGCAACTCTCCCAGGAAATTTTAGAAATGAAATTTCTCAAAAATATGCCAAAAGCATGGGAGAATTGCAAGGGGGGACTTTAGAAGGTTAGGGAAGAGGAAACACTGAATAAACAGTGCAACAATTAGCAAGAATGACAACAAGAGGCCCATGCCTCGAAAATAGGCAACTTAACATAATTTCATCAAAAAATTTTAAGTACAGCCCTGATTATTTTTTGTCACTTCTTTTTCCTCTCCTCCTTCTATCCTCCTTAGAATCACATTTTCTCCAAAAATTACGTGTCTGGCATCCTTTAAACTGAGATTTACAAGCACAAAGATCAGTGAGATGTTGACTGATGAAGGGCCAAACAGAGAATGATAATTGGCGCCAATTTCGGGACGTCTGCATCACTGCGCATGCGCAGTAGAGGCGTAGTATGGAGGTCCTTTAGGACATGATTTCTTTTTGTTTTTGATGCAAATTTTGGGGATTGGGGGGCAAAATTTGTGTTTGGCCCTGGTTTTGTTAGAGTTAGCACCAGCTAAGTCTGGGTCATTGGTACAGTATAAAAATATAGTTACAAATATTATCAGACTTCCGACAGTCCGATCATATTTTGCTGTTATAAATTAAATTGTCAAATAATTAAGTGAAACAACTTGAGAAAAATAAAATAAGAGTAAATAGCGTCCCCTCAATTCCAATGTGTTCTATGTGCCAGTAGGCACATGGAACAACACATTGGAACTCAGGGGACGATATGTCAACAAAATACTGTTTACTCGTTTCCTTAATGACCCAAGGGATATAACTCTATCTGTTGTCTTCTGCGTTTGTAAAAACAAAATCATTATTCACATATTTGGTCCAACTGATTGCGGAGCATGAGAAACACGTCTATAAATTTTTCTCCACAAAATTTTTATTGTCCACCAAACGGGACAAAAACGTTATTTCCATCAACATTATGGTACACTACGCTGCAAGCGACGATTACATGAATCTCCCAGGTCCGAGGAACTGTGTCTCAAGATCACTCACAAATTGCCGACGATTGTCGGAGAGTATGTCTGTGATCTGTGTCCGACATTTGATTAAAAACTCGGACAGTACAAGACAAATGGATTATCGACTTGATTTGTTTCTCGGACCGTATTATGAAAAAGATTAAGCTTCACAATTATTGACAGCAGATTTGAACAACTTTTCCCTCAAGTTGCAAAAAGAAATTATTAAAATATTAAAACTAAATCAAGTTGCGCCGACCATTTTTAACTCGTTGCGAAACGCTTCACAATTTATTATTACCCATTTAAACAACAATTTCAAAATAAACACTCGATTTCCCAATAATTGTGAAAACAAGATTACACATATAAATTAATATTAAATAAGCACAACCGTATTTAATATAAATTTATTTATTTCTATAGCCGTTTTTCGCAGAGAGTGTAATCTATTCTGTTCGGAGATTGCATTTTAAAAAAAAAATGAATTGGATAGGCTGAGAAACAATAACCGAGAAAATAAAATCAACGTTAGTGGCTCAGAACCCTTCGAAATATGACATGATACTGTTCCACCCTTACCTCCGCCACCCTATAAATATGCCTATTTATGTTGAATGACTGCCAATCCAGCAATCTCCCCCCCCCCCCCCCCCTTCATTACACTAGGCCTAAGTGCTTAAATTTCCCATGTAACGCGTTTTGCAGTGGCCATTACTCATCGCCGTGAAAAGATTCCTCAATGCCCTCCCCCCCCGCCCAAACAAATCCATTTTGTGCCAATTATATCCCCTGAATGCAAGTTTCCAAACAGTAGTCGCCATTCTTTCTCAGTCTCAATCGACCGCTACATGCCGTTTGGGGTAAATTGATAATTTTCATTCTTGGGAAAAGCTTTCAATCAAGGAGTGCCGGTATAATAAAAAGAGCAGAACGAAGATTCAAATACTCATTTATTTATACTTATTCAACACAACAAAATGAACGAAATAAACGTTTTGAACTTATATTCGCTCACATACAGTGATAATATACACGTGGCATTTCGAAATAAAAAAAAAACGTTCTCACTCATCCGGACCTTTACATTTTGCCCCATGCAACAGTCCATGTTTCTTATCAAATACAGTACGTGCCAAGTGTATCCTGTCTCAAACACCCGACACGGTGGACGATTTTCTGAAAATCACCGGCCAACACCGTGTCACAAGGTGTAATTTGACCAAATTAAACACCGTGTGCAAACGGTGTTTAGATGTGGAAAAGATCATCTCCTTCTTGGTAAATCACTGTTGCAACGGTGATTCAGTGTGAAAAGGATTATTTCCTTCTTGGTAATATAATTAACTGGCTACCAATTGCACTACTGCAAAAACGTGAGTTGAAATGGGGTTTGGCGAACAGGCAAAGCCTATTTTAAAGTGTGTTGATTCAAACTGGTGATGTCTCATCGTGACGAAGAGATGTGCACTCAATTTTTGAAAAAAAAAAAATGACCACAGAGGTTTTCAGGAAATCTGCCAATCTCACGGCCGATTTCAATCACACAGTGATTCACTGATTTTTCCAATGCAGCCTGCGGCTGCAGCAGGATAAGTAAAAAATCCACCTTAAAATCTGTTCGACTTTCACACAAGTCTACAAAGAATGTTTGGCAGTAATAATAATTAATAATATATAGGACAAAATCCACTTTTCAATCGGATGTCTATTTAAACAGAAAATTTCTTCATTTAAATGCAGCAAATCTCCTTTTGCCATTCAAATAGTGGGTAGTTCTGCCATTCAAATAGTGGGTAGTTCAGATAAAAAAAAAAAAAAAAAACAATCGAAAAGGCACTCTTAGACTAGCAGTAACCGTCCCCCTTTCGTGTTTTCACAGGTGCTTAATTACAGTAGTTTGTTTTGTAATTAAACTGGTGGCAATTAGACACTCACCGAAATTGGATTAAGTGCCGTGCATACAAATCAATCAGCCTCCTTTTATTGTGCAGGCCTTCTGAAGTTATTGTTTACAAAAACAATGCTCTGATCTCACAATGCATCCCAAAAAGTAATTAAGTATTCATGAAATTGAATTAAATATTTTGAGAATGGCGTCAATTAATTTGTTCCCGACTTGTGTATTGTTTCCTTGACTGAATCTGCTTGTGTCCATAATTTATAAGTTGTGGCAGGCATCAATAATTAGGCCACTTCACCGGGGTGGGGGCACCCCTGAAATGGGGAGGGTTATGTGTCCATTGCCCCCCCCCCCCCCTCCTCCCTCCCCAGATACACCACTGAAATGCCCTCACGGAATATTTTTTTTCAAAAATAAGCCTGTGGAGTAAGTTTCAGTATATGCTCACCCCACTCCGTAATCTCTTTGGTGCAGTAAATAAATATCTACATCTGTGGATCAGCACTCTTTGCTTCCAAGGTTTCCTGACAATGATGTGCATTTATTTAAATCATGGTGTGTGTATGTACTCCTCTAAGGTTTCTCTTGGAATGGTTATTTTAAATGGAACTTGGTTTCAGCCGCATGCCCGGTGCAGACTGCGCCTGTCATCCATCCACCAGCACATGTGGCGAGTTTCGAAGAAAGTACGGTCTTCATGGCCCTGCCAAAACGATCCAACAGATTTAATGGTACTGTACTCATTACTAAGTTCCTAGGTAAGCCCTGGGTGATGTATCCCTACCTCCTCCCCTCCCCCCCCCCCCCCCCCCCCCCCCACACACACACACACACAAACTGAGTTGATAAATAGATGGCTTCCGGAATATACAAAACGAGTTCAGTAAATCAGGTCTGGGCTTATTTACTGGGTAAGTTCTGTAATTTTCGGAAAACTGAGGACGAGTTGACAAATTCTGTTTAACTTTTCATGATCCAAAAATCGAAAGGAGCAAATTGTTCCAGAAGTAGGCCTAATCCACAGGAAATTTAACCATGCCTAGAGTTCACTGAGCCCCGTGAAACAACATTGAACTGGTTCATTTTCTTGTAGATACTGACAATGGAAGCTCTTATTACGCCCATTTAACCTACTTTAAACTGAGAAATGAAGGCAATGTGCTGTAACGGGACAGTTGGATAAATTTGTTATCACTATGCGCTCGATGCTGCCGTGCAACATTAACCCATAATTAATAAGGGCACGACAGCATCGATCCAAAAGTACTATCAGATATCCTTTTTTTCGATTTCTAAGCTTGTGCCGATTACCTGTGTTTGTTTTGGCATTCAACGTGATGGTGATATCATCGATAATTAGAAGATTCAATACAGGAAAAAAAGCGAAAATCAGAAGCCGACTCCAACGCACGCAGAAAAATGAGAACTAAAGGCCAACGTGTAGCCTAAACTATTTAAAATGAACAACACCGTCACAACGAGGTTTGAATAGAAATAATTGAGACTGAGTTCGCTATGACATTAACTTGACGTATAATATTATGATGACGTATTTTGTTCTCAACATTTTAAAACTGTATGTTAATTCAGCGTGAGGTGATTGAAAAATTCAAGAAGAATTGTCAGTGTAATGTATTGCTCATTAATGTTATTTTCAAGGTGACATTGTCGACAGAAATCGTCAGAATAAAATGTGCACGTGTCTATAAGCCTGCTTTGTTTTCTTGAGGTGGAGTTGATGTACAGAAGTTAATTACCGCTAATCCTTTACACAATTATCTCCGAGATTACGCGACATGAGCTAATCCTTTTCTCTTGAAATGCCTCACTGGATTTAATTATTGCTAACTCAGTTGGCGTAATATCGGACAGGTTTAAATCTTTTCTCTTAACTCGGATCTGGGCGATTCATGTAATCGTCGCTTGCAGCGTAGTGTATATGGGGATTTAATACCTCGATGTCTCATTTAAACACATCGCCTGTGGCTCAGTGTTTAAAAGCCGACATCCAGGTATTAAATCTCCATATATCATACATGTTGATAGAGATAACTTATAATAACCAGTAAGTGTGACTTTCTGGTTATAAACAAGAGCTGGTCTGTCGTCCGGTGCATACCCCCATGTGGTGTAACGCCTAGTGTGTGCATACCTATGATCAACAAATATTATAGAAAATAATGAAAGTTATGAATATTCTCCGACTCACACACAGACAGATGCACGGATGGATAGATGGACGCACAGATGGATGCATGTAATCCAGTATACCCCCCCCCCCTCCCCCATTTTCTTCGAAAGTTTTCACCAATTTCTAAGTCAAAAGGTATGGTAAATTGTTTGGTGTTTGGATGCTTTATGCAATGAGGCAGAAGCCTTTGACATAGGCAAACTGCATGTCATATTTCACTAAAATCTGAAAACCCAAACCCAAGATACAAACTGAACAGACAAATAATGTCTATTTCCTACAATTTCTAAGTCAAAAAAGGGAGATAACTCTAAAAAGGAGAATGTGAGAAATATTGTTGAATCCATTTTTAAAGCGTATGCCATAAGCAGTGTTCACAGCAAATTTCATTGCAATAGAACATTTGATACCCGAGATACAGGCTTAACAGACAAAATTTGGCTCGGACGGACACAATTTCTAAGTGAACTAGTAATAAAAACAAGTAATAAAAAAAATAAATAACTAGTGTGGGATTACCTATGATCAACAAATATTACAGAAAATAATAATTTAATTAAGTTATTAAAGTTATGAATATTCTCGGACGGACTCACACACAGATGCACGTACACACAGATGCACACATGGACGCACAGACGCGTGTAATCCAGTATACCCCCATTTTCTACAAAAGTGGGAGTATAAAAATGTTCATTATTACCTGAGTAACTAATCCCGTGCACAGTAGAGCCTTAGTGTAAATCTCAACTTGATCAACTCTTTACCCAATGTAATGGTCAAATCCAGCCAGTAATATTCTCAGAAAGAATTCAAACACAGCTTTTGACCCTTCACTGGAATGAATTGTGCAAAGTGTTTTTTTTAGTTAATTCCAAAAATGAAAACATATTCTATTCTCAATTAATTATGTAATTCTGACAGAAATTGAACAGCGAGAAGATTGGTGTAACATATAGGGCCTGTAACACTAGGATCATGCAACTAGTTTCTGCGAAACATCAGGGTACTTCGATCCTTTTTGCAGCCAAAGCTATAAAAAGTATCATCAACGTAGTGTCTGGGCATTTGACAGAAACTACATGCAAATGGGAACATTTATGTCTGCAAAAGAGTTATCCCAATACATGATACTCTCTGTGGCTAAGCCACAGTGAGTATGATGTATCGGGGTAAGTCAGGTCACCACATTTTATCAAAATTTTCAAATCACAAATGGGAGACAGTCCCTCAAGTGGAACTTCAATTTTGTGGATAGGAGCATAATTGGCATACAATGGCTATGTGCCTGATCAAAATACAGAGGGTTAATTCCAGATAGATTGGAATGGAATAATTTGATTACCTGAGATGCTCAGTGTAAATAATATACCTAAAAGTCTTCACATTACTTAGCTGATTTGGCCTCTTACCTCAACAGCCTTTTACCATTTTGACGGTGTCATATTGACACAGTTATTTTGTTCATCTTATTTAAGTGCAGTTTGCAACTTGGGTATTCAGCTTAGTGAATAGTCATTAGGAATCAACAAATTTTCCCACAACTTTCCAAGATGGGGTTGGTGATGAAACCTATGAAGGAAGCTGGGGCCAGACAATATGACTTCATGAAAAAATGTTAGTGTGTGTAGTTCACTTTCCTGCATGCTGAGTGAAAAATAATTTTTAAACTGAGAATGAACAAAAATCATTTTGCTGTTTCACTGAATAATGCCAAACATGTGAATGACCAAATTTAGATGGATGATGCCAAATTGTGAACAAGTATGCTCCTCCCCTCATTCTTTGAAATGGATAGGGGTTTATTAAAATTTGCAATGGTATACGCTAACATTTTACATTTTATTACAGAACAAGAGGTATTTTTTGCCATTCTTGTTCATCTGTCATAGAACTTGAAAATACATGTCATGTAAAATATTCCACCCACCCTTCCCATGCAAGAAGCTGCAATAATTCATCCTCACTAATATTAAAATAGAGATAGGCCCAATCATTATGTCTATTTCATATTAAGGACTATGTTCAGTGGCAACTTCATTGTTTCTGCCTCCCTGTAAAGAACCATCAAATGCTTAGTCATGCATGCACAAGTCAGAAATGCTCACTTGGGTCAAGTTATATACAAGGAGTAAGGGTATTATTGTTGATTGAGGGATCAGAAACATGAAAGCAAAAATGAAGTGTCACCTTTTACATGTGTGCATACTGTAATGACCGTCACTAAAAAGGCTCTGAAAAATGTGTATGTTTTTCAACCCCAACTCGTCATTCCCAATACATACCCTACATTAGGCTTGAGATTATGTTGAAAAATGACAAAAGGGCTTCCCTCTGAGAAGTCCACCTAGGTTGGTTAAAATTTGAGGTAGAAATTCGGTGAAATATTCATAAAAGTCTTGAGTTGTGTGAAGAAATGGAGTGACATGGCAGTTGACAAGGACATCAATAAAATAGTCTTTTTGCGACAAATTACAGCTTTCTGGTTGTGTTTCCTTACACACTCACAAACAGATTCAATCATTGATAAAAACAGAACATCCATTGAAACAAAATTTGTTTTCTTACCAAATATCCAAAGATTCTGTCTGGTAGATTTGAAGAAGATCTTTGAGAAATATTCCTCAAGTTGCAGTAAGTTAAAATTTGAGTTCCATGGGGAGCAAAATATGAAACCATGAATGCTGAATACCCAATATGATAAGTTTCAGCAAAGTGGATCTGACGGAGAAAAATTTCAAATATTTTTTCTCATATTGCAATAAGTTAAAATTTGGGTTCCCAGAAGGCACCAAATTATTAACCCACAGACTTGATGTGAACAAATTTGAATTAGGCCCCTATAAGGATCATGTATACCAAATAGCAAAGGATTCCCCATGATTTAAAGAATATTTTTAAATGATATTTCTCATATTGCACAAAGTAGAAATTCAGAATTAAATGGGGAACCCAAATATGAACCCAGAAACAAACTTAAATCTGAACCCCTCAAGGATGCTTTATATCAAATACGAAAAAATTCTGACCAGTGGAGCTGAACAAGAATATTTTTTAAAGAAAATTTATCATAATTTAATACCAAAACCAATGGCCCAGACTTAGCTGAATCATAAAAAGGTGGAGGGTCTAGGACTTAAAGAATTAGCAGACCAAAATACAGCTCCTTAGCCTGCGTTAGAACTCCCAAAGTGAAAAGGACATTAAAATTTTATGGAATTACCGATATGTCTCGCTCTACCACAATATAGAAGATATACCACCGAAATAAGGAGCAATATCCAAGTAATTCCCTATTACTTAGCATAAATGATTATGCTAAATGGGTATAACAAGCCCCTAATTTTAAGGCTAGTCTGGAATAACTCTTAAAATAAGGAAAAGCGTGTCCGAGAGTGAGAGACTAACGCCCACAAACACATGCCATATATAATGTAACAAGCTGTACATAATATCAGAATAATCTACAGACGATAACAGCTTAACTCATAGTTACAGACTTATTAAAAGGCCAAAAGACATAAGGAAAAAACACCCCCTACTCCCCCCCCCCCTTTTTTTGAAGGAATAATCTTCAAAACAAAGAGGGGAGCGGCCTGGAAACAGTGAAAAAGTGGTACCGAATAATATATATATTCGTCTAAAAGACAACCAGCTATTAAATATTATTAATATATTATTAATTTATTGGTGCTTAACGCCACCGAAGCAGCTAAGGCTATATTGTGGCAATCCCGGTTATTAAAATCGCAAGCTTCAAAACATACGCCGCATGCGGAATACGTAGATAAATCAAAAACTGGTGATATAAATATGTACAACCTTAAATTTGTCCAATTGAATCCCAATGGAAAGTTATCTAATAGAACTATACGTTTCGGAGCCAATACATAGGCGACCACGTTCAGATGAACAAATCAAATAATGAATTACCCAATTGTAACTGTACAATTATATCAGTGTGAGAATATGCCTTGTGTACCACTTTATGGTTGAAAACTGGATTCCGAATATGGAACAAGATACGACTAAAAAGCCTGTCATGGACCGTCCCCAGTAATTCATTGTTCCCTAAGTCTGTTAAAACCAATGACTGTTTGGAGAAAGAATTTACCTCTCTGAATAGTGAAGTCAAAAATAGAAAATGCATGCATAGACTGATCCAACTAGTCCCAAAATTCTCATAAGCTCTATCGTAATGCAGAGTCAGAATCAAGAGAATCTATTCCGTAATGAGTCTACCTAATAATGTATACATATTATGCTCGCAATCAACAGAAACCCACCTTAAAACGACGTTAATGCAATTAACCTGAGGAATAGACTCATACATCGTAAGAAAAGCAGACAGCTCTAAGTGTAACTACTCAGCGTAGACTAATTGCCACATTTGGAGAATGTCACCCAGATAACCGACATGCCTGCCATACAGGAACACGAAGGCTAGGAATATCAACCAAATGTATTCATGATAGAATTTGGAATCCAAGAGCAGTTACTGTTCAGGAATCATATGCTCATATACTACTCAAAGTTTGCTAAGCACCAAGTACATCCAACTACCTGTTTTACGTTTTAGTTGAAATATTGTAATGAAAAGGGTATATATTTTTTATTTAATTATATCTTTAATGATTTAAGCATAGAAATTGAGATTTTAGTTTGTGTTTGACATTATATTTTAGCTTTTGAATACGATAACCATGGAAAATGGATATTTTTGGTAAAAGAGGAAATTTTTCAATATGCCAAAAAGTTGACAGAGCGAACTGGTATGGCTTCAATATCGAGAATGAGAACCATTACTGTTAACTTCAGCTTGACGACGCCTTCTCATGCTTCCAATCAGGTTCCTGGTAGTCCTTTGTGGGATGTTGTTTCATTCTTGGACCAACATGGCACCAAGCTACTTGACACTTCTTGGCTGGACTGGACGGGCTGATATTGCATGCTGCAACTCATTCCAGACATGTTCGATTGGATTGAGGTCAGGGCATCTTGCTGGCCAGTCCATCTGATGAAACCCCTCCCTCTTTCGAAACTCCCCAACAGCATGGGCAACATGAGGACGGGCATTATCATCCATCAGAATGAATCTATCACCCACTGCACCTGCATACAATCTGATGTAGACATCAAGGATCTCATCAATATACCATTGTGCAGTTAATGTACCACATTCAAGGACACAGAGATCTGTACGCCCATCCCAGCTGATGCTGTCCCAGACCATGATTGACCCTTCACCACAGTGGTCATGCTCAGCAATGTTGGCGGCATGGAATCGCTCTCCTGGTATCTCCATACCCTAGAAAGCCTATCTGTTTGGTCTAGGCAGTACCTTGACTCATCTGTAAAAAGAACAGGTCGCCAATCTTCTCTGGTCCATCCAACGTGATCCATGGCCCATTCATATCGTGCCTGGTGGTGGTTCTGGAACAGCGGAATGCGATTACAGGGTCTTCTCGAAGGGAGACTACCTTTGTGCAACCTTGCCCGGATAGTCTGCATCGAAACATTTACCACAGATGCATTCTGAAGGTCACTGCAAAGTTCCTGGGTTGCTGTGGCAAAGCAGTTCCTACGGGCCTGAATGATCAAAAACTGATCTTCAGCTGCAGATGTTGCCCTGCCTCTGCCACCACCATGCCGCTTTACTGATGTGCCATCTGCTGAAATCTTGCCCAGGCTCTGGTGATCACCGTATGGTGCACACCAAGGGCTTCACCAACCTGATGATGGGTAGCCCCTTGCTCCACCATCCCTACAGCCCACCACATTTCTGCTTCAGACAAATGTCTTCTTCTTACATTTGCATATTCAATCATTAAATCACAAGGGTTTGTGATGAAATGAAGACTGAATACCCTACACATGTCACATACATGTAGACAGTACACGAAAACATCATGAAAATCAAGGGGTACATGATTTTCATGACTGTCATGAAAAGTCTGCCTGTCAAGAGAGATAATGTAAACATTGGGAACCATCTCAATACATTCCTCAATCATATCCACCAAAAATATCGCAAATATGTCACAAGCAAATTTCACAATGATGTGTCAAATATTTGGTGCTTAGCAAACTTTGAGTAGTATATATCACTTATGAACGATCAATCACAGGAAGCAAACCAACCAGAGTGGCTGGGCCCCTGATGTTGCCAGTAGACCACAACCCACCCACCAATCGAAGAGCAATGAAAGGCATACATATAATTGAATGCATAGGAGGCTTACAGGAAGAGCACTATGTCCTGCTCTGTAATTGCCTCTTAACATATTGTACAGAGCTCTGTGTCCTTAAACGTGGTACATTGACTGCACAGCGGTATATTGATAAGATCCTGGATGTCCATGTCAGATTGTATGCAGGTGCAGTGGGTGATAGACTCATTCTGATGGACGATAATGCCTGTCCTCATGTTGCCCATGCTGTCCGGGAGTACCGACAGAGGGAGGGGACTGAGCGTTTGGACTGGCCAGCAAGATCGCCTGACCTCAATCCAATCGAACATGTCTGGAATGAAATGCAGCTTGCAATTTCAGTCCATCCAGTCTAACCAAGAAGAGTCCAGGAGCTTGGTACCATGCTGGTCCAAGAATGGAACAACATCCCACAAAGGATCATCTAGAACCTGATTGGGAGCATGAGAAGGCGTTGCCAAGCTGTAATTAACATTAAAGGGTCTCATACTCGATAGTGAACCCATATCAGTTCGCTCTGTCAACTTTTTGGCAGATTTGAAAAATTTCCTCTTTACCAATAATATCCATTTCCATGGTTATCGTATTCAAAAGCTAAAATATAATGTCAAACACAAACAAAATCTCAATTTCTATGCTTAAATCATTAAAGATATAATTAAATATAAAATGTATACACTTTTCATAACAATATTTCAACTAAAATGTAAAACAGGTAGTTGGATATACTTGGTGCTTAGCAAACTTTGAGTAGTATATTTACAACTGTAAACAAACTAAGTTCAGGTCAAAGAACAGCATATGATCATTCTGATTCTGGATATAATACTGAAACTATTATTCTCAACAGAGCTGGAAAATCCACTGGAAGAAATAAATCGTGGTATAGTATTGAAATTCTTAAACCACACTCGTTCAAAGGTTCTCAGTTATCTGTTGATTTAAGTACAGTTAATAATTTGAAATTTTCGGACATTCCTGTAGAAACTCCACCAGTTTCATGTGCCAATAGTGACACATTGAATGATGAATCTTCTAACGACAATGACAGTGAATGTTGTGATTCATTTCCTCAATATGACATTGAAAGTTGTCTTCATATTTCTAATGGTTTATTCAAAGATGCCAAATGTAAAGAACTTGAGAGTTGGAAGAAACATGATGTGTATGAAACTGTTCCTTTTGAACAACAATAATGAATCTCAACTAGGTAGATTTGTACTTTAAAGGAAGGGGAAAATGGTGCACTTCCAAAAGCAAGATTAGTTGGTAGTGGGTTTGAAGAATTTGGTAAAGAGCACTTGACGAAAGATTCACCTACACGCTCTAGAGAATCTCTTAGAATTGTATTAGCAGTATTAGGTTAAAAGTATTGGCAACCTTCATCCATAGATAAAAAGGCAGTATTTGTACAAGGTTCAAAAATAGAAAGAGAAGTTTATATCCGGCCTCCAGTAGAGGTGAATGTTTCTCATGAGAAGATTTGGTTACTCAAAAAATGTGTTTATGGTTTGTCAGATGCTTCATATCAGTGGTATAATAAAGTATGTTGTGAGTTACAAAAAACTTGTGCTAAGAGGTCAACTATTGATCCAGCAGTATTTTATTATCACAATGACTGTGGTTTACAAAGACTAATTGCATGTCATGTTGATGACTTCTCATGGGGAGGAACAGTTAAATTTGAAAAAGATGTTATAGACAACTTGAGATCCACATTTCATATCAGTCGAGAGGCTAGTGATTGTTTTCGGTATACAGGTCTGAATCTAACAACTTGTAAAAATAAGATAAAATTTTCTCAGAAAATCGAGTTAGAAAAAGGTCGATGTGCACAAAAGAAATCAAAGCCTGATGAATTAGAATCTGAACTTTTACGATCGAAAATAGGTCAGATTTTGTGGATATCTAATCAGAGTATACCTGATATTTCCTTTGAAGCTAGTAATTTAGCAAGTACCATGAAAAATGCTACTGTGGAGTCATTATTACATGTGACTAAGATAATCAAGAAAATTAAATCAGAATCTGTTTGTTGAACATATCAACGTTTGGGTACTGATGGATCTTTATAGCTGAATGTTTTCAGTGATGCATCTTTTGGTAATCTGTCGGACGGTGGTACACAAGGAGAATTTTACATAACTTTGTCAGGAGAAAATGGCTTGTCATCTCCAGTAACATGGAAATCAAAACGTGTTTGTCGTGTTGTGAAAAGTACTTTAGCTGGTGAAACTTTGGCCTTGTCTGATGCTGTTGACACAGGTATGTATCTCAAGGCATTTTACAGTGAAATAATGACAGGATCGTCAGATTCAAGCCTACTACCAATTTGTTGTAACATAGATAATTATTCACCCTTGGAAGCTTTGAAATGAAAGTGTCAATGACACTGTAGCTCAACTTGACAAACTTGAACTTGGTAAGTTATAAATGAAATGGCAAAATTGAAGATCATTGGTACCAATGTTATTGGATGAAATTTCAACATAACAGCATTGTGTGTGCACAACATCAGAGTAATCCATGCATTTTTAAATGTAAACTGTAAGACTGGCTAAAGGAAGAATGTTGATACAAAAATGCAGTATATTCAGAGGTTATTGTAAACGGCAACTTTTTTCACAGAAATGAATGCTTATCAACAGCTCTTATCTAAAGTTCTTGCCTAATGAGCACACCAAGTTCAAAAACAATCCTATGATAAATGTGGCCTGTAGGCCATGTCAAAGAATGTTGATGCACAAATGCAATAAATTCAAAGATTGTTGCCAACAGCAACAGTTTTTGATTGAAATGAAAAGAAAATCAATAGCTCCTATCTTTGTCACCCTACATAAGCATACAAAGTTTCAAAACAACCTGATAATGAATGTGTCCTCTGAGGCATGCCAAAGGAAGATGTTAATGCACTAAGCAGAAGGTCACTGCTTTTGGCAATGGGTCTTTTTATGGAAATTCATAAATATACCCTGCAGAGAGTGCAAAAGGGATAAGTTGATGCACAAATGCAGTAAGTTCAAAGGTTGGTGATAACGGCAACAATTTTTGACGGAAGTTGAAGAAAATCGATAGCTCCCATCTAGAGGTCTCCCCAAACAAGCATACCAGGTTTCAAAGCAATCTGATCATAAATGTGCCCTGTAAGGTGTGCCAAAGGAAAATATTGAGGTCTGACTAAACTAAGTTCTACGAACGTTGGCCATGGCAACATTTTTTGGCGGAAATTGAAGAAAAGCGATAGCTCCCATCTAGAGGTCACCCTAAACAAGCATACCAGGTTTCAAAGCAATCAAATCATAAATGTGCCCTGTAGGGTGTGCCAAAGGGAAATATTGTGGGCTGACTAAACTAAGTTCTAAGAACGTTGGCTGCGGCAACATTTTTTGACGGAAATTGAATAAACTCGATAGCTCACATCTAGAGGTCACCCCAAACAAGCAGGCCAGGATTCAAAGCAATCCGGTAATAAATGTACCCTACAGGGAGTGCCAAAGGGGAATATTGAGTCTTCTGACTAAAATAAGTTCTAAGAACGTTGGCCGTGGCAACATTTTTTGATGGAAATTGAAGAAAATCGATAACTCCCATCTAGAGGTCTCCCCAAACAAGCACACCAGGTTTCAAAGCAATCTGATCAGAAATGTGCCCTGTAGGGTGTGCCAAAGGGAAATATTGTGGTCTGACTAAACTAAGTTCTAAGAACGTTGGCTGTGGCAACATTTTTTGACGGAAATTGAAGAAAATCGATAGCTCCCATCTGGAGGTCACCCCAAACAAGGGTACCAAGTTTCAAAGTAATCTGATCATAAATGCGCCCTACACAAAACTTTTCTTTTCATCATTGAAGCATTTTTTTTTAATTCCATTAGAAATTTTCTGGTTACAGATGGCCAACAGTTAACAGTTCTGCAGTCAGCACAACAGAATAAATGTGGTGTTAGAAAATAAGTCCACTGTGTTTAAATATGCAGTCAGAATTTTTCGGCATACTAAGCGACTTTAACCTACTTTTAAGCTGTGGTAAATAGTTGTTGTTTACGTTTTGATTTTGGAGAAGGGATGAGAATTAAAGCTATTCTATGAAGGAATAAATAAATATATATTATTTAATTCCTTTTCATATATTTTAATTTCCAAAAACTGCATTTAAATGAAGGTGGAGTTTTCAATTTTTTGAAAGTAAGTCACCTATTTTCACTTCAACACTCGCACATTGATCACGAATCTCCGAAGAAAAACCCCAGAAATAAACATGAACACAGTTGAAATATATATCATAAAATAGCCTTTTCTTAAATAAATTTAACTTAAATCCATATTTTACTGCTTCGTGAGTTTTTACCAGAGTTTGAAATGCATGTGATTTGACTCCGAACGTTTTTCATAAGTTACAACGGGAACGAAATATTTGACTGTTGTTTTCCGGGATTTTTGACCCAAAACTGATTCCCTTCCGGGAGGCCAGGAACTACACTGAAATTCTGGGATTTTCCCGGGCATTCCGGGAGAGTTAACATGTCTGGTTGTGGTGTGGAAATATTAATGATATTGGTAACAGAAAGAAATCTGTGAATCAGCAACAATAACTATGAATTTAACTATTCTGAAATTTAATTTAAAGAAAATTAATATAAAAAAATGATACAAAGATCTTTTACACTAATTGGTTTACAGAAAATAAAAACAGTGGTACTTATCAATTATTGAATTAGTCCAAAGTACAGTTTGACAGAATCCAGTAATCCAGTGGTGAAGAATCTTGTGAAGAAAGTTACCAGCTGATAGTATTGAATCCAAGAATGTCTCTTCAGAAACAGTATCCCATAGATTTGTAATAAAATTTTCTAAGAAAAATCCAAGAAGTATTGGCACCACAGGTAATTTCCAAATAATCCAGTAGAATCCTGGCTTTTAAGTGTTCACAAAATAATATTATTCTGTTTCACAGAAAGTATAAATTCTCTTTTCCAAGATGAACAAATTCTCTTCAAAAATTCTCTTTTGGAATCAATCTTCCAAATTCACAAAGAAGCACTGCTTCTATAATAAATGCACTGTTCTGAAACAATAATAACCTCCAATGGAAACAACTGAAGTGAGTCTTTCTGAAATGCTTTCTGAAAATGAGTTTTTGAATTCTGTTGACAAACCTTTATGAAGTAACCAGATTGAATGTTCCAGAAGATGAAAATTCTACAATGTTCTAACAGTTTCTTGGGGATTCTGTTATAGTTCAAGTAAACAAGGTCCTTGACCTACTTAAACAATTAAACAATCAACAGCTATATGTACAATATATTAGTGTAACAGAGATGTACATGTAAACAAAGGTCACTCAGTGCAAATGAGGCAGACCAGTCAGAAAATGCAGAAATAAAAATATCTATCTCATATAATTAACAACTAAGGATATAGGGGGCATGGTGGCTCAGTTGGTAGAGGTGCAGGCAGCAAGCCGAGAGGTCCTCGGTTCGAATCCCACCTGCGGCAACCGCGTTGTGTCCTTGGGCAAGACACTTCACCCCGATTGCCAACATGGGGGCACGATGACGCTGTGTACTGAGGCGTACTGCACGTCGATGGTGCGCATGTCTTCAACCAATCTAACCCTACCTGTGCTGCGGTGCAGAGTTCAGAGTTACGTTGTTGGAGAGCTGACAGCTGCTCGTCGTTGCTCGGTGGTTCTCTCCGGGTACTCGGGCTTCCTTCACCCGTAAAACTGTCATGGTCACGATTAGCCATTGTGCATAAGTATGTGACCTTAAACACCAATAAATACATACAACTAAGGATATATCAATCTCAATATAATATGGGGACTATAACACATCACGTCAAAACTACAAGATCCTTTCTGCAAAGGTTACTGGATGGGTAGTGATCAGAAATAATTGGTCGGAAGCGATGGAGCTTGTTATTAGTTGCCCCATCCCATTCCGCCTGCCACACAGATATGATGTAACTACTAATAAGAGGCTTAAAATCACTAAAAGGGATGTCAAAATCAGTGAGAGGCTTTGTTAAAGCCTACCAAGAATTTAATAAAAAAATCTTCAATAAAAAAGCCAAAATAGCTTGGGAGTATAACAGGAGGGTTCAGGAGAGGAAAGGGAAGTAATAGTAACAAAACAACAGTGGTGTCATATTATAATGACAATGTTCAGAAACATATCACAAAATTGGGGTAACATGAATAATTTACATAAAAATTATAAAGATACAGCCCTGAACATCTGAAACCACAATTATGCACTTCCAGCATCCTGTTACACTGACTTTGGGCCAAACAGAAGAATGATGTTGGCACCAATGCCGGTCTCTTCCTGGGCACTGCACTTGCACAAATACTAAAAGTATGAAGGGTCACATAGGACTTTTAATTTTCGGTACTGTATGCAAATTTTGGGGTTTGGGGGGGGGGGGGGGGGTTCAATGTTTGGCCCTTAATAATATTGAGGTTGCACCAGCTAAGTCTGGGTCATTGGTTTTAGTATTAAAATATGATCAAATCCCTGTTAAATGAATACTCCTGTCAATTGAATAATTTGCACTAACAAAGTGGATAATCATTTAACAGAGTTTCACTGTATCAGCTAAGTTATATGTAGACTTGTACTCTTATCTAATTTTTGGAGAAGAATGCTGACCATCAGTATTATTTGGGTGATAAGACATAGAGTAAAAATGTCATTAATATTTGACTATTATTTGGCGATCACTATTATTCGGCAGGTGAAAGTATGGAATAACAGAACAAAGTTAGCATATATACCAATCAATATACTCTAAGATTTACTTACAGAACCAGTGATAACCCAACTTTTTCTTTCAACAAATTTTGCTGCTCTTGTGGGACCATTGCTTACTTCAAATGCTTTAACTGTTTCCTGTAGAAAAGTTACATCAAACAAAAATGAAAGTGTCAATGACACTGTAGCTCAACTTGTCAAGACAAAGACATGCACATGTATAGTATGTGACAAAGCAATGACAAACATCTAGGTAATGACCTGATAACAAAGGTACATATAAAGTATTGTAATGGTCTGTACATAAATACTGACCGTTGCCTGTAACAAATGTATAGGTAAAGTATTGTAAAGGTGGGTGACAGTCAGATGCTAAACTAGAAAAGAAAACTTTGAGCCCCAGAGTGGGTCTGACTGAACCCCAAAATATTTGTTCTCACAGCACAGTGATAACAAAGGCACCCCAAAACACACTCGTTCCTGTCCCAAGGTGAAAACAAAGGTACCCAAGAAGTTTTGTGAAGATCAATTCATAAATACGAGCTGTATAGAACTTGTGACAAAAAACTGATTGGACCTAATTTCGGTACAAAATAGCCACTGGCAGCCATCTTGAATTTTGGACCGTACCCAGAAACACTCATTCTCATCCCAAGGTGATAACAAAGGTACCCAAGAAGTTTTGTGAAGATCGGTTCATAAATACAGCCTCTACCCTGAGCGGTATTGATATGTGTGCTCACATTGTGCAAGTAGCACTGAATAAGTCAACGTTCATCTAATTTGCATAATTTCTGCACGAAAAAAACCCCTTAGAATATGTGATGTATTCCATGTTACTAAACATTCATACAAAAATTTATTCAAATCAGAACTTTCATACAGAAGTTCTGTACAAAAGACTGATTGCACTAATTTTGGTACAAAATGGCAGCTGGTGGCCATCTTGAATTTCGGACCACACCCAAAAACATTCGCTCTCATCCCACGGTGATAACAAAGGTACCCAACAAGGTTCGTAAAGATTGGTTCATAAATATGGCCTCTAGTCTGAGCTGTATAGAAGTTGTGTACAAAAAACTGATTAGACCTAATTTCGGTACAAAATGGCCACTGGCAGCCATCTTGAATTTTAGACCGCACTCAGAAACACTCGTTCTCGTCCCAAGGTGATAACAAAGGTACCCCAAGACATTTCGTGAAGATCAGTTCATAAATACAGACTCAAGTCTGAGCCGTATTGACATGTGTACTTAATGTGTGTAAGTCGCACTGAAATATCAAAGTTCATCTAATTTGCATAATTTCTGCACGAGAAAAAAACCCGTATTATATGTGATGTATCCCATGGTACTAAACATTCACACAAAAAATTATTCAAATCAGCGCTTTCATATGGAAGTTCTGTGCAAAAATCTGATTGCACCTAATTTTGTACAAAATGGCTGCCATCGGCCATCTGAATTTCGGACCGGACCCAAAAACACTCGTTCTCGTCCCATGGTGATACCAAAGGTACCCAAGAAGTTTTGTAAAGATCGGTTCATAAATACGGCCTCTAGCCCGAGCCGTATTGGCATTTGCACTTACAGTGCTGAAATTAACACCAAAAAACATCAAAATTAGTCTAATTTGCACAATTTACGCACGAGAAAAAAACCTGTATTATATGTGATGTACCCCATGGTACTAAACATTCATACAAAAAATTATTCAAATCAGAGCTTTCATATGGAAGTTCTGTACAAAAAACAGATTTCTGCATCATCGGTACAAAATGGGGGCTGGCAGCCATCTTGAATTTCGGACCACACCCAAAAACACTCGTTCTCGTCCCACGGTCATAACAAAGGTACCCAAGAAGTTTCGTAAAGATCGGTTCATAAATACGACCTCTAGACCGAGCCATAGCCAATTGTTGAAAGACGGACAGACGGACGACGGGCCATGACAATAGCTCAAATTTGACTTCGTCAAAGTTGAGCTAAAAATGAGTCTCACCCCACTGGATATTTGATAATGAAGTAGTTCTGTTAAATGAATATAAAATTCAAACACCAAACTATTTACCATACCTATTTGGCCTGTTGAATGCATGTAAGATGTGGAGTAAATCCTTGTTACCTGAATGTGGCACTACAAAGTAGATCTTCTGTTTCTCAGACCATTTTTTGTAAAACTGCAATCTTAAGATGCATTAACCCTTTATCTAGACTATGGCCATATTTGGACAGCTCTACTCATAAAATTGCTATCCAAACTTTATTAGGCTTTCCCAAACCCAGTTTGGGAAAGACTCTTGTTATTCTTCTTTTTCAAAATTTTTCTTCTCTATATTTTTTTTTTCCCGCCTTCAATTTTGTCTGTTGTACTGCTCAAAACCAAGCTGTACAATTTCAACCAAATTTGGCATACTTATGTAATGCCTTAAAATCTAGTGAAATAAACTGATTAGACCTAATTTCGGTACAAAATGGCCACTGGCAGCCATCTTGAATTTTGGACCGCACCCAGAAACACTCGTTCTCGTCCCAAGGTGATAACAAAGGTACCCAAGACGTTTCGTGAAGATCGGTTCATAAATACACACTCTAGCCCGAGCCGTATTGACGTGTGATGTGTACTTACTATGTGTAAGTAGCACTGAAAAAATCAAAGTTCATCTAATTTGCATAATTTCTGCACGAGAAAAAAACCCGTATTATATGTGATGTACCCCATGGTACTAAACATTCACACAAAAAATTATTCAAATCAGCGCTTTCATATGGAAGTTCTGTGCAAAAATCTGATTGAACCAAATTTTGTACAAAATTGCTGCCATCGGCCATCTTGAATTTCGGACCGGACCCAAATACACTCGTTCTCGTCCCACGGTGATAACAAAGGTACCCAAGGAGTTTCGTAAAGATCGGTTCATAAATACGGCCTCTAGCCCGAGCTGTATTGGCATTTGCACTTCCAGTGCTAAAAGTAACACCAAAAAACATCAAAGTTAGTCTAATTTGCATAATTTCTGCACAAGAAAAAAACCCGTACTATATGTGATGTATTCCATGTTACTAAGCATTCATACAAAAATTTATTCAAATCAGAACTTTCATACAGAAGTTCTGTACAAAAGACTGATTGCACTAATTTTGGTACAAAATGGCTGCTGGTGGCCATCTTGAATTTTGGACCTCACCCCAAAACACTCGTTCTCATCCCACGGTGATAACAAAGGTACCCAAGAAGTTTCGAAAGATCAGTTCATAAATACGGCCTCTAGCCTGAGCCGTATAGAAGTTGTGTACAAAAAACTGATTAGACCTAATTTCGGTACAAAATGGCCACTGGCAGCCATCTTGAATTTTGGACCGCACCCAGAAACACTTGTTCTCGTCCCAAGGTGATAACAAAGGTACCCAAGACGTTTCGTGAAGATCGGTTCCTAAATACACACTCTAGCCCGAGCCGTATTGACATGTGTACTTACTGTGTGTAAGTAGCACTGAAAAAATCAATGTTCATCTAATTTGCATAATTTCTGCACGAGAAAAAAACCCGTATTATATGTTATGTATCCCATGGTACTAAACATTCACACACAAAATTATTCAAATCAGCACTTTCATATGGAAGTTCTGTGCAAAAATCTGATTGCACCAAATTTTGTACAAAATGGCTGCCATCAGCCATCTTGAATTTTGGATCGGACCCAAAAACACTCGTTCTCGTCCCACGGTGATAACAAAGATACCCAAGGAGTTTCGTAAAGATCGGTTCATAAATACGGCATCTAGCCCGAGCCGTATTGGCATTTGCACTTACAGTGCTGAAAGTAACACCAAAAAACATCAAAGTTAGTCTAATTTGCATAATTTACGCACGAGAAAAAAACCTGTATTATATGTGATGTATCCCATGGTACTAAACATTCATACAAAAAATTATTCAAATCAGAGCTTTCATATGGAAGTTCTGTACAAAAAACAAATTTCTGCATCGTCAGTACAAAATGGCGGCTGGCAGCCATCTTAAATTTTGGACCGCACCCAAAAACACTCGTTCTCGTCCCATGGTCATAACAAAGGTACCCAAGAAGTTTCGTAAAGATCGGTTCATAAATACGGCCTCTAGCCCGAGCCGTATCAAATTGTTGATGGACAGACGGACAGACAGACGATGGGCCATGGCATAAGCCTAAATTTGGCTTCGCCAAAGTTGAGCTAAAAATTAACCAACTTTGGTTGCTTTTTTCTATCATTTGGTTGTAAAGTTTAACCCTATGCCCATTCTGGTTGCATAAATGTAGGTACCGTCCAAATAAACTCCCATTTTTTTCAGAAATTGATATGTTTAAGTGACAATTTACTGCATTTCTAATTGATTGAGCTCTGAATGTATTCTATGGCTGCATGCAGCAGTCAAAGTATGAAATATTTTGTTTTATATGTTATTATTAAAAGTTTAACCCTTGGCAGATTTGAGACTTCCCATAAGGGTACTGTCGGAATAATTGTTATTTTCGCCAACTTTTGCAAGCAATTTCTCAGCACTGAAGCCATATTTTCAAAAAACGTTTCCCATGAAAAGATAGGGCATTCATCCAAGAACAATTTCGCTGTTATATGTTTTATTCAAAGTTTTAACACCCACTCACTTGTCGGGCCTTGAACTGGAGTACCCTCAACTTGTGCATGTTCATTCAAATACCAAGATTCAATATTCCTCCATGTCGCTTATCAGACACTCAGTCTGTGATTGACGTCCACACATTTAGAGCATAATATGGCACACCAAAATCACCACATAAATATTTCAAAATTAACCCCTGTTGGCCAAAAATGAAATGAATATAGCATTTTTTCTTCAAAATGCACTAACTTCGATAGTAAATTTGTCTAATTCCAGGGCTGTTGTAACAATCATTTTGGTATGGATAGATGCAACAGTGATTGCAGAAGAAAGTTACTGTTTACTTTTTAACCTCAGATTTAACCCTTAAGCACAATGAGGGTGACAATAAGAGTACCATTTGAAAATGCCAAAATTAACCAACTTTGGTTGCATTTTTTCTATCATTTTGGAAAGGGTTAATTTTGAACACTTTGCTTTGTTGTATGTTAAGATGCGTAATGAACAAATCCACTGTTGTATGTTATGCTCTGTGGCTTAACCCAATCAATGCTTTACACACCTGAAGAATAGTACTGTCCAAAAAAAACTGATTTTTAGTGAATTTTGTAAATGTTTGTACTCATTTGCTCTAACTGCAAGATTGTTGTAGCAATTATTTTGGTATGGATAGGTGCAACAATGATTGCAGAAGAAAGTTACTATTTATATTTTAATCTCAGATTTAACCCTCAATCACAATGAGGGTGAGAATAAGAGTATCATTTGAAAATGGACAAATTAGCCAACTTTGGATGCTTTTTATCTATCACTTTGGAAAGGGTTAATTTCAAACACTTTGTTTTGCTATATGCTGTCTGCCTTTTCACATTAAAAAGTTGGGAAAAGCCTGTAATTTGTCCAACAAATTACAATTCTCTAGTTACATTGTATTTTTTCAATAACTGTATCAAAAGCTTAATATTTGGCCCCTGATTGGAACACATATGTCAAGCAGGTTTGAGAGGTCATAAGCAATTCTTTTGAGGCAAAAATTGAAGAAAAATGCAAAAAGCAAGTACTACTGTGAACAGGCTGGCCTATTACTGCAGGCTGAAAAAGATTTTACTTACCTTCCCTGCAAATTAACTGAGTGCTATTTATTATTATTGGAAATGTGTAGTTAACAAAAAAACTGATTTGGTCTTAGCAGGAGCACAGCCAGGAATCTATAGAATCCAAATGGTACTCTCTGGGTATATTTTGAGGCTTGATAGAAAGTCAATTGATACTAAATGTGATATGTTATCTGCTTACATTAAGTTACAGATCCATGAAAATCCTAGAATTCAGGATTTTGTGGGACCCCCCCCCCCCCCCCCCCCCCCACCCTTCTCCCTCTGCCTCAACCTCCACTCCCAGGATTTCTGTTAAGAAAACTAAATCGAGACTGGACGAACACAAAGATATCTGCAACCATCAGTTTTTCTGATGCCAAGATCAAAACCAGAGGCTCAAGCGAGCCTAAAAAGATTTGCATACAGGAATCAGATAAACTTTGTCAAGAAACTGGATATATCTACTGTGCATAGCATTCAATGCTCTCTCTCAGAGCTTTCCAAAAGTCAGTGGCAAGAGCTGTTATTATCAGGTTAAAAATACCTATTGAGAACCTATGAATAAAATAATAAATAAATTTTTTTGTGTCATACCCAACTGTCTATTAAGTAGTTATGAACCAATAATCAGAATCGGCAATCGAACCCAGCCGGTTATGGGGCATCGGCTGTTTATGAAAACTGACAGTTAAAAACCGACAGTTTCCGGTTATTCTACATTTAACACTGACCATCCCACATCCCCAACCCCAAAAATGCAAATATTATTTTGGCTAATATTGCCCAGCACTAAACATGCATACTCTGAGAACTTATGTGGTATTAAGCTTTCGTAATTGGTGATTTATCAATGAAATTCTGCAATGTAACAGGCACCAACAGATTTTCTTCTGTGTCCTATTTCAGCCATTGGAATCGGATCAGAATCAGCATAACTGGCATAGAAATAATCGGTAATCGGTTCATAGCAAGTTTTGACAATCAGTTCATCACTACTTTTTAGCTCGTCACAGTATTTCTCTCTAACAAGTCCAGCCAAAGGGTGTTCGAGATAAATATAGATTATACTGCCCTGGTCAATGGTGGCTGGGGATGTGGGGGGTGGGGGTGGGGTGTGGGGGGTGGGGGTGGGGGAGTCTGAGTTACACCACAGCCATCAAGTCCCATATTAGTCTTGTATTATTTGTGTGTTTCAAACTGGTCCAAGTAATAGTCAGACCCATATGTTTGATTCAGAGTGTTATGCTGAAATGATTGAATTGTGCGTGGTGGGGTGCTGTTCAGTATTTGATAAAGTACAATAACAACTCAAAAGATGGGCAAAGCAGTACTTGTACTCTGTTTAAAATTTTATAATGTCCAGTACAATGTTGCAATAGAATTTAAATTGGAGATAACAGGAAGCAGCAAATCTGGCTATGTTATTCACCATGGTATACATATGCGTTTTCATGTAATTTTACCGTATTTATTATTGTTTATTATTGTGTATGTGTTAACTTCACCCTGAAATAAAGAAGTTATCAATCAGTTGATCGATAGATCGATCAGTCAGTCAAATACAATAAATATATTTGTGATTATCTTATTATATAGGTTATAGATGACAAAAAACAGTTTATAATTATTCAATGTTTTGAAACTGTTTTATTATTTGATAACCATCCCTCATACCACCCGCCACCCAAAACGCCCTAAATTTTGTATCTTGTTGTGCAGTAGTTGGGAAGAGTACTTCTGCCCAACAGTTGACATGTTCAAAGAATTCTGCATATGCATAAAACTGTCAAGAAGTGGTTCCTAGTTTGGAGATATGTCTGTGGAACCATGCAGCCCTAGAAATTATCCTCAACAATTGGCAGTGCTATGGTAAGTGTGATGGTATTTTGCCAAGGCTTTTACTGCAATATTGCCAACTGTTGTGGCAAACTCAGTTATTGTTGACTCCTATTGTTAAAAGCTCAGTGAAAAACACAGGTCAGGTATGTGTACATAAGAATAGTCAGGCAAATTCATATCATGGTCAGACAAACATAAGGCAAAATCCCTACCCCCACTAGTAACTGAAAATATTTACACTCCTACAAATCATCACATGTTCAGTACACCACCTGGCATATATACTCTTGCATCATTTCCATGCTAATTATCTACAACTTTGATGATTGCTGTGGTTAATTTTGAGGGGTGAAAGAGTAATCTTGTATCAGGGGTAGAGTGGGCCAAGGAAAGTTATCAGGGAATGCACCAAGTGAGCCTCAGATGCAAAGAAAATTTTGATTTTGCAAACTGAACGAATGTGGCTTCCTTGCATTTGAGTGATCAATGGCAGTCAAAAACAGGATATTTCAACATCAATTTTTGTATCAATGTCAGTCAAAAACAGGATATTTTGATGGCATTTTTGTATCAATGGCAGTCAAAAACAGGATATTTCAATGGCATTTTTGTATCATCTTCATTGATCATTTGACGAAAATGGTTCTGTCAGGGGGTGGGGGGTGGGGAGGACCCAATGGCAGTCCACACAGAGAACATTTCGATATACCGGGAATCTATCAGATCCATTTGGCCTTTTGGGCTTTTTCATAAAATTTCACATACCAACATGTGTTGGGCTGCATCAATTTTGGGGGGGGGGGGGGGGGGGGGCAGGGGGAATCCAAAAAGGGGCCTTCAGGAATTATCTGCCTCTGTCTTGTATGTGCAGTATAGACTGTGTTGGTATACTGGAGGATTCTTATTAGGAAAATGCTTAAATATAAGCAGTTTTCAGACTTGAAAAATGATAAATTTAAAGTAATTTGTATATTTTTTATACTTACCAACAGCCCAGACTAGTTGGTGTTGGTGGAAACTCAATATAATTCAGGGCCAAGCACAAATTTTGAATCCCCCCCCACCCCATCCCCAAAATTTGCATACAAAACCGAAAAATTCAAGTCCTCTCTGTCCTCTCTGGTCCTCCATACATTTGTTATCTGTGCATGCGCAATATCCAGAAAGGTACCAAAATTGGTGCCAACCATCATTCTTTCTATAGTGCCTGCTAAATGTTATAATCAGTGGGGAGGTATGAGTGCCCACTCATGGGAGGGCTATCCCCATCTGGGCCATTGGTAAGTATAAAAAATATACAAATTACTTTAAATTTATCATATTTTTATACTACAACCAAACTAGCTGAATCATAAAAAGGCTGGAGAGCCTAGGACTTAAAGGAAAATCCAATCTGTCAATTACTTCGATAAAGAATAGCCCCTACAGGAGAATAGAGGAAGACATTGGAATTACATATGTCCTTCTCTTTATAAGAAAAAAGAATGACATACCGGTAACACCAACAATGTAACTGTGAATTACATAATTTCTCCATTTAATGCCAGCATAACCCATTATGCTAATTAGGTGAAGGAAACCAATAAAGATAGTTCAGAGAATGAGACGTTTTATACTCATTTAAGTGTCAAAGGATTGTATAGAGATGGTGGTATGACACGTGACATATACAAATGCTTCACAGTGAGCTACACTTTGAAAACAGTATATAAATGAGATATAGTTATTGCTTCACACTGAACTACACATTACAACCACCCAGCACCGATGCTAGACTACTGTCTCTGGAGGAGGTATTCCCTTGCTTTTCACTATAAAGCAAGATAACATTAGGGAAAAAACATCACCTCCCCCCCCTCCCCCCCATTCCCCTCGTTCTGAAGGACAATTTCTCAGAACGAAGAGGACAGCATCAGTGCTCAAGCAGACTGCCTAAACACCTTCTAGATGTAATATTAACATTCTGATCACCAGAAAGAGGACCCAAAGATCTAAGGTCATCAGAGATGGACTCTAAATTTCTAAGGTAAAACTTGGTAAATGAAGAGGGCTGTGTCCAGTATGCAGCCTTCATTAGATCAGTACCGGTAATGGCTATACTGTTAGAATAAGCCCAAGAAGTGGACAGTTCTCTAACCTCATGTGCTGAAATTTTGTTGACAGAACGTTGATCTGAAGATAGACTTTCATAGGCAATATGTATTGCCATCTGAATCCATCTGGTGATAGAATGAACAGATATCTTTTTTTGTTAGGAATCAATGAAAGAAAGAATCTTTTTCTTCCCTTTCTAATATAACCCAATCAACATTTATAAATGCGCATTGCTCTCACTGAACACAGCAAAGGTCTACGGTTATCTGAGGATGGTAGGAAGCGCAGTGGCTCAGTAGGTAGAGGTGCAGGCTGCAAACCAAGAGGTCCTCAGTTCAATTCTCACCTGCGGCACCCACGTTGTGTTCTTGGGCAAGACACTTCACCCCATTTTCCACGTGGGGGCATGGTGGTGCTGTATACTAAGGCATACTGCACATCGATGGTGCACTTGTCTTCAACCAATTCTAACCCTGCTTGTGTGGAATTAGTATTTTGGGGAGCTGGCAGTTGCTCGCCGTTGCTTGGTGGTTCTCTCCGGGTACTCCGGCTTCCTCCACCTGTAAAACTGCCACGGTCATGATTAGCCATTGTGCAGAAATATATGACCTTAAAACACCAATAAATAAATAAATAATCCGAGGATGGTGATGCCTCAATGATAATAGGCTCCGGCCACTTATCCGGAATCTGATTCTTAGCCAAAAATCCCATTTCCATAGTGAGGGTAACAGTATTATCCACACTACAGTAATGGGAATCATTGACAGATAATGCATGAAGATCACTAACTCTTCTGGCAGGTGCAAAGGCAAAGAGAAAATCTGTTTTATAGGTCAAGAATTTGAACTCTACATCATCTAATAGCGCAAAAGGAGCATATTGAGCATATTGAAGCTTCAATATAACCCAAGCAAAATTCCATTTAAAAATTAATCTGCAGGTTCTAGGTCTATTAATAGAGAAATTTCTAACTAGCTTGGATAAAGAAGAATCTGATCCAATAGCCAAGTTATCATGATGAGCATAAGTGTCTGATAACATAGACCTATAGCTCTTATTAGTCACAAGCACAAATCTTTATTCATTCTCCTTGACCACATAAGCGGTATGAGAGGTATATATGTGTGTGTACATTAAAGTATATTGTATAGCAGCTGCAGTTTGAGGACGTCAAACAGGCAGACCAGGAAATTGGCAATCTGTGGAATGGATGGATCATAGATGTCTACAGACTGGCCCGTACATCAACAGTAGAAAACCCTCCACTTCGCTGCATAATTCAACGAAGAGGAGGCCCTCCTGCAGTTTGAAATTGCGTCCACTGCTTGTCCTGTAAAATGTTTTCCGTGCAAGAAGGACCAAACAATGGAAATACGTGAAGGTTGAGACCTTCTGGGTTGTGATGCAGTGCGCAAGACTTCCCCTGATATAGAAGGTCCTTTCGAGGAGGATTAATCCAAGGTTTCTGTGATGACAGAGGTGCTACAGGCAGGATTTTGCAGTGAGGCTGTTTGATTTTTAACAGATTCTGCTGAATCAGCATTGCAGAAGAATATGCATATCCTATCATTCCGTCCCATGAGATCGACAGAGCGTCTCCTGCGTACCCTCGATGATCTGGACATGGTGACACGAACGTTGGTAACTGATTGTTCAGGTGTGACACAAAAAGATCTACCATGGGATGATCCCACTGGAAGCAGATCTGTCTGAATACTCGCTTGCTGAGAGTCCACTCTGATGGTAACAGGCGACCTTTCCGTGAGAGCGAGTTTGCTAGTACGTTCAGATGACCCAGTATATGACGGACTGAGAGATGAACATGATGACTCAGAACGAAAAGAAGAATCTTCTCCGTTAATTTGCATAACAGAATCAAATGAGTGCCACCTTAGTTCCCGAGGTAAGCAACTACCGTCGAGTTGTCCAACAGAATCTGAACATGAACATTCGCTATATGAAGAATTCAATATTGTAGTGCTGGCCAGATAGACATCATCTCTTTGATGTTTATGCGCTTCTCTAGGAACCAAGGGTCCTAAAGACCCTGGCACTTCCAAGTCTGCGGGACTTAGGGATGTGCCCCATCCCATCTGACTCACATCCGTCATAATCGTGAAAGCCATATCTGGTAGATGAAGTGGAACACCCTGCATCAGCCACTGGAGATCCGCTCAAATCTGAACCTTTTGTTTTACTAGGTCCGTTAAAACAATCCTGGTTTCGAGTGAATGCGCCTTCACACTCAAGTTCTGAGTAAAGAATATCTGGAGGGGACGCGTGTGCAGATGACCCATCAAAATAAGATCTGCAGCCGCACTGCACAGCCCCATCAGTCGCATAAACTTCACCGCAGTCACTGCGGGAGAGATTACACAAAGGCGGGCATAACAACTGACTAATTTTGCTCTGGGTAACGGCAGACAAACCAGGTTGTTGGGAGTCTCGAAGCTCATTTCCAAGTGAATGAAGGACTTGGACGGAGCTAGATCCGACTTTTTCTCATTTACTATGAAACCGAGACATCGGAACAAGTGAAGCAGACTCTGAACATCGTTCTGAAGAATAATTCTGTTGCCATATCTCTGAAGAATGTCGTCCAAGTAAGCCGACGTTACACAACAGACATGAGCTCGGAAGTATGACATTATCAAGTTATTATTCGCGTGAAAGCCCAAGGAGCAAGGTTCAGACTGAAGCACATTGCTCTGAACTGATAAACCTCTCCTTGCACGGCAAACCGCAGATACTTTCTGAATGCCGGATGTACCTGGACATGAAAGTACGCGTCCTTTAGATACATGCTTGCTGCATAGTCGTCCACTCGAATGCTCGCTCTAACCGACCAAATAGGTTCCATATAGAACTTTGGAGCTATGATGTAAAAACCTGGAGAATTTTGATTCTCGATTACCTCTATTGCTTTCTTTAATAAGAGAGCCTGTACCTCCGCAAGGAGAGACTCTCTTTTGGAAGGATCCACTGGAAGATTTGTCCAACGTGGATATCTTGTAAGTGGGGGCTTTGTTCGGAATGATAGCCGCAGACTTTCCGAGACTACGTTTCTCACCCACTGATCTTCCGTGACTTCCATCCAGTTGCTCTCGAAGTTTGATAACCTTCCGCCAACTGGAAAGCAACGGAGGTCTTGTCCATCACCTGTATGACTTACGAGGCTTACGGATGAGAAACTACATCCTCTGCATGAAGAACCTCATCCCGCCGGCCTAGGGGCATCTGACCTATAGTCTCAATCAGACCTGCGCCCCTTTCCCAAGTCGCTATACTGACGACCTCCGGAGTAACTATAAGAGGTTTCTTATACCCTTGCAAGGAGTTCCCTTTAGTTGTTTGTGAAGCGGAACGACCTCGCCTACTCTAGTCTGCTGAAGTGTGTTGTTGAGATGCAGATTTCAATAACAGTACACTGGAAGCATTCTTTGTAGCCTGTTCATAGACTAACGAAAGCTTGTCATCAAATAGTCAAATAGAGCATGTCCGGAGACCAGAACGACTCGGAGAGAGCTTTTCACTCTGTCATCTATAAGTGATGACGACGCCAGGGCTGCATCACATCTAACCAGCTCCAAATTTTCCACTGTCAGCCTAGTGTCAGGGCGGAGTTGTACATGGCATCCATGACTGCACTGGAAAGAACTCTTAGCGAGGAACAAATGTCCTCAAATTCCTTCCCATTTAGACATTGTGCCATAGCTCTGGTGAGATGGTTTGCATAGGACATCACGTCCAGACTCGCTCTATTGGATGAAATAGCACATTCCAACACATACGAGCATAACTTGAATGACATAGGTAGGGACATATCTAAATCCCCTGCCTGCTCATCCAAACGCAGAGGAGCTCTCTGGGCATCTTCTCCAACCGTTTTAAAAGAACATGGTCCAAGGAACAGTATATTGATTGAAGATCCATATAAGAAATGCATTTCTTCTCGGCACTAGCTAGGTTGAATATGGCGTCTTTAACATGGCTGAAGGCCTCCAACACCTGCCAAGATTGTTTCGGGAAGGAAATAACGTCATCTTTCCTTCGCATGAAATCTTTGTCCAGAGACGCCAGCGGTTTCTGTCTAGTAGTCGCAGCTTGCTGATCAGGTGGAACAATGTCAGGATAGTATTGATGAATAAAATTCATCACTACCATATGTTGATCCAAAAGGGAAGGGTAATCCTTTTCCTTGTCCCTTTCACCATCTGACTGACTCAGCTGTGAATTTTGGTCAACCGCATATGTATGTACAGATGACCGGACCGACCCAGCACCGTCCTACAGCTCACCACCGGAGTCTGCGGAAGGCTGCTCTTGCACTTGCTGGGGTGCTGCGCAATCTGCAACAGCAAGTCCATTACGGAGGCTTGAGGAGCAGTGGTCTTCTGTTTTTTTGCCACTTGATGCTCCTGGGATAGAGATCCAGAGGTAGATCTCTTCTCCACACAGCCCAATGAGCGAAGCCTTGGATCGCTAGCTACCGGATGATCTGACTTCACGGGTGAAGAGTGACTCCATCTTCATGCAGCTGGCTGGATATCCGAAGTCGGGTAGCTAGCCTGCGGTCGAGTGTGCTTTTCTGAAGTTGCGGCGGAAGCCTTGACTGTAGCCGACTCTGGCTGCAGACTAGACGGAGCGTCCCGAGTGGTGGGTGTGGTCATTAGCTCCGGCTCAAGGCAAGTTTCTCAAAACAACATTTTGCCCCAAATGTTGCTGGGTTAGAGAAGGCTCCCCCGCTCAGGGCCTATCAGACCTTGCTGAGTTTCCTGCAGAGAAACTTGCAGACTTCCTCCCTTTTTCAGTCGTCGGTGGGTGAGCTTTAGTTTTTGAGTTGCCCGCTCCACCCAATTCTACACTTCCTTTGACTTCAACAGACTTACCCGGTGTTACGGCTCCCACCATCGGGTTGGCTACTTCACCGGTCGAACTGGCTGCTGGAATAAGAGGCCTTATTCCTTGTTTTATATTCAAGAGCACCTTAGTAGCCAGTTCTGTTTGCTCATCAGAGTGTGACGATGGTAGCAAACTTTGGATAGGTGTCACAATTCCATCTCCATGTTCTTGTTCCTCTGAAAAAGAAACTGAAAAACTCGAATTATTCTGCAGTGAGAACTCTGGCATAGGAACCTCACCGGCAATGACGTACCACGACACTCGCCTCCAACGTCTGTGTACACAAGTAGGACAAGAATCCGTAGGAGTGTATCAACTACAGGCAAGGAAACAAGCATGTAAATCCTAGGAAGACTTCCATGCCTTGCATTTAGAGCAATAAGCTTTCATAATTACAATCAAAAGACAAAGTCGATAGCACTCCTACAAACTCCACAACGAAATACATGATAAGGATACATCAATAATTGCAATCAAAATTAAATTCGAAACAATTATTAAAAAAAATTTCAAAATTTTTTTTTTTTAAAATGCCTAAGTTCCCAAAGGGAACATCATGAGCCCAAGGGCATCCCAATAGAGCCTAAGTGTGGACAAAATTCAAATTTTTTGAGCTACACTACTGGAATCATAATCAATGTATCCTACAGTAAATCTAAAGTATTATAATACTAAATACTACATATTTAAGGGGCGTTGTCAATGTAAACGTCAATGGAAAAAACGGAAACAAGACATCAGGCACACAAAAAGGCCCAAAGTCAATAACCGATTAAATGCCACCAGATGCAAAGCTAGATCTTCATATGAAGAAAAAACGATACATCGGATAGAAGATGCAAGACCAACACAACCCAACAACCCTAGGGTGAGGACGAAACCGTGGGGATAAAGAGAATAAACATTCTGTAATGCACATTAAACTCCCAAGAAATTTAATAAAAAATGTCTATAAAAAATAGCCAAAAAGCTTAGGATTTTAACAGGAGGGGTTCATGGAAGGATAGGGAAGGAACACTTAACAAACAGTGGATTAACCATTAGCGAGAATGATGACGTCACGCGAGTGTCCCGAAAATGAGAAACATGAAATAATTTTTATAATTATTTTAAAGTTACAGCCCAGAATGTTTGAAACCACCGTTGTTCACTTCCATCATCCATTTACAGCCTTGAATCCACCAATTCTTTCATTGATTTGTGACTGGCATCCTCAAAAAAGGAGATTTAAAGCACAGATGTCAGATCATTGTTACTGACTTTAGGGCCAAACAAAGAATGATGGTTTGTGCCAATTTCCGTACCTTTCTGGATATTGTGCATGCGCAGATAACAAAAGTATGGAGGACCAGATAGGACTTGAATTTTTCGGTTTTGTATGCAAATTTTGGGGATTGGTGGGTTCAAAATTTGTGTTTGGACCTGAATTATATTGAGTTTGCACCACCTAGTCTGGGCCATTGGTTGTAGTATAAAAAAATTAATTTATCAGCTTGAGAACTTTTCTAGTTATTCGAGGATCTGGAAGAACCCTGTTTATAAATTTAGTAAGACACTTGCAGGTCTCTTATGAACTGAGTATGAGGGATATGTACTTACTTTTGTTTGATAACTGTGAATGACAGCAGTACCACTGTGCATGCTCGTTAGCAACCAGGGTTCCGATGAATGAAAACTCAAACACTTTACTCGTTCAGTCTTAAGTGTTAATATTGATTCTACAGCTAAACCATGATCCTTTAGAAAAAAAAGAAAAAGAAATAATTTATGTGTAAATAATGCCCTTGATTAGATGATGAAAAGCAAGAAATCTCTGCCCATCATATGATATACTAATATGCAACCAAGGGAGCACAATGGCTCAGTGGTTATGGCATTGAACTTCAAACCGAAAGGTCCTTGTCCTTGTACAAGGCATTTCTTCCCATTGCCCATGTGATGGCATGATGGCACTGTGTACGAAGGTATACTTCCCATCGATGGTACATTTGTCTTCAACCAATGCTAACCATGCTTGTGCAGAGTTAGTATGTTGGGGAGTCTGACAATTGCTCGCCATTCCTCAGTGGTTCTCTCTGGGTACTCTGGCTTCCTCCACTTGTAAAATGGTCCGACACGAGACAACCTTGGCTGTTGAAAGGGCCATTAAACCCCAATAAATAAATAAATATATGCAATCAACTATGAAGGTTGGTGACTGACTGTCAAGGATGCAGCCTTGATGACTGGATATCACATTAGTAACAATCACAAAGAATTTGGAAGATTCGGCCCAAACGGGTCGCTTCCAGTCATGCACAACATGTGATGACGTTGCAATTAAATAACAAAGTCTGATTCAACAACATAGTATCTTTCATGGTGTATGTAACACCATGTTCACTGACAAGTTAAACATAAGTTGCAAGTTCACTCACAGTCAGTTCTGATGTAATGGAATCCAGTGGCTAGCCATTAACACTGTGCGAAGTCGTGTTTCTGTTTGTACATTGAAATTAAATTTACATGCCACTTTTTTGGTAAGTGCCTTCTAAATACTGGCATGCTATGGTGTGCAAGTGCATTTGTGCACCTCAAAATCAAAGTGTGCACTGCTGTGATTACAAAAGGGAAATGTAAATCTCAACCACTTCATAAGTGTGATCAGGTTAAACCTTCTGTTCTCTTTTATGATCACAGCTGAATAATATTTCATTAGTTATAAACAAAAAAAACTGCCATTACCTCTTTCTCACTTTTTAAAACTTCTTTCGAGTCAAGTTAAAATGAATTTTTAACCCTTAAAGCCTCAGATTTAATTTTACAATAATAATTACTGTATATACATGTGCGCATCTGTAGGAGATATAATAGTGTTTCTAACTCATTGTTGGCTGCCTGCCAGGCAGCCGACAATGATTCAAAAACACTACCAAGATAAATGCAGACTACCAGCTAAGTTCTCAAGGAAGAATATACTTGTGTGGGGGTGGGGTGTCTTTTTCAAAGTAATGCAAAGGTGGCAGTTTGGGCTTTATGGGGACTGAGGGTTAAAACCTATAGCAATAATCAAATATGCCATATTAACCCTTTACCCAACGTAACGGCCAAAACCGGCCAGCGCTATTCTCAAAAATCGCCAATTAATTTTCATTATTTTTTTCATTTTTTGTCTCAAAAACATAGGTTATGACCCCTCGTTGGAACGAGCTCGTCGAGCTCGTTCCAACGAGGGGTCATAACCTAGGTTTTTGAGACAAAAAATGAAAAAAATTAGTTATTCAAGAATTATTTTTGCAAGTGTCGTCTGCTTTCTACGTTAGGTAAAGGGTTAACTGCTACAGAATTCAATTATTGTTGGTAAATCAAAATTTGTTCACATGTCTTTACCTTGTATCAATTCAAGAGAGAGTGTCCATGGGCACTCCCCCATAAATTGTAACATGGCAAATCCTTCCAGACAAAACAATTTCACTTGAAAGATAATATGAAGCACATCCACCGAGTATGAAGACTTATTCTTATCTTATATCTTCACTAAAACTAAAGTGTAATGATTAACCAAGGACTCAACCATGAATTTAGCATATACATGTCATAAATTACTACAATTCTGACAACGTACTGTCTTCATGGGGTTATCAGAACTCCTTTACTGAAAATCTGAATGTTTTTTCAGCTTAAGTGAACACCTCACAAAAAAGGATACCAGTAGAACAGGCTGATAGCTTATCCATAATTGAGTGCTTTTCATCATGGGTATATTATTTTACTTTGATAACTCTAATCTTAGTCCACAATCTACAACAGACAAACAGGCTTGAAGAAGATTACAACACTATGCAATTTTGTGTTTGACTAATTAAAGGACAGTACTGGACACTGTACTGAAAGAACTTATTGAAAAAAAGAGACTCTAGGTGCTGGGACATAGGAACTGGGGTGGGGTACGGTAGGTGGAATAGCTGAAATAGAGAAAGCAAGAGAGAGCCATTAGGCCAACATTATTTTTATCAATTGTCATGGTATGGGAGAGAATATCCCTCATGACTCAAATGCAGTCACCTGAATCTTTATTGCTCTTTCGACCCTCCCTCCCTCCCCCCACACCCCACCTCCATCAACCCTGTCATTGCAGTCTTATTGAAAATTAGCAGAAAGGATGGTGCACAGACTGTTTCCTGTTAAGATATTATATAGTCAAGACAAGTGCTCATTTATTTCTAGAGATGGGCAATATATCGAAAAACCCGAACCGATACAGATATCATGGGGATACCGAAAATCCGAACCGAACCAAACACTGAATACCGATACCGTCTGAATTTTCAAATTTTCCTTCATTTGCTTTTATAAGTCCTCACTGAGGCTTGATAACAGTTGAAACGTTTATTTTCATGAAAGAAGTTACTGATTTTCTTTTCAGATTTGTTAACCCTCAATGGACTGGGCAACTGTCCTGAATTCCCACTAGACTACAACCTGTACACATTGAATTGCTTAGAAGTGATTTCTAGTCAGGACTTGGCTGCCTGTTAAGGCAGCCAAGACCAGACTAGAAATCACTGCCCAGGTGTTTTGTATATTGTCAACAGGACCTCCAGAGATGGCATGGTTAGGGAACATGCTTTGAGATTGCAAAAGCTTGAAACAGTTCTTTAAACATTAAGGTGCATTTAGAACAAGCCACAAAATTACTGTAGATATGAATTGAGGTTGTAAAAGAATGTTGAGCTCATTGACAGTGTCATTTACAGTGTTGTGGTAGAATGATACTACAACTTATTCTGTTTTTCTTGATGTGAATTTAGCTTTGGTACCCTCAGCAAATCTCAATCAAGTCAGATACCGAATACCGAACCAATACAGAGGTATACCATCCTAAAAATACCGAAACCGATACCAAACTCAAAATTCCAATACCGCCCATCTCTATTTATTTCTTTAACAAATTTCTGACCAGGCTGCACCATTTGTTAAATTCAGATCTGAAAATGTGTATTTTGTCTGCAGGGGTATAATATAATCCCAAACACAGCTTTGTGTATTGAAATCCCACCATGGTGCCACAATGTACATGGGTTACCATTTATATATTTCTGTGTGTGGGTGCCATTCAATGACCATGCCCAATTTGGTGATGCATACTACGTCATTGTACTAGCAGGCTGGAGATATTCACCTGAGTAGCCTGTAATGAATACAAACAGACCAATGTACAAGAAACCGACATAAACAGATATTGCATAACAAATTCAAATAATCAAAAGATAATGCAAAATAAAAAAAATAAACTTTTATACATTGCTACATTGCAGCGAAGATGCAATGGTACTGAACTATCAGATTTTCAAATAAAACTTGAAGTTGAGCATATTCTGTGTCAAACAGCAGAGTAGTTTAATAAAGTAGAGTTCTGCTCAGAAATGTCTGAGTGCTGCACAATTTCAATCCAAAAGTCTCGCCAAATGTGGCACCAGGGAGATTTAGAGGTTGTGACAAGAGTAGTTTTTGTCCAAAGTCAGGTGGGGTAAAAAAAAACACACCCTACCACCGCTGACTACTGTGGACAGGGTAGGGCATATTGCATGTTGCTTAACCCTTTACCTAATGAAATGCCCGCATCCGTCCCAGTAATATGCCGATATCTCAGCCAATATGAAACTAACCAAGTAATAACCTCTTTATTTATTAAACCAAAACAAATAATTAAAATATGTTCTTAGATCTGTCACAGTTTTCTAACAGTATTATTGTTTCTCATTCTTTACACAAAGTCTGAAGTTTCCTCTTCTCCTAGCTCAACTATCTGAAGTCTCGGCTTCCCAAATGGGGAAGCCATGAGTAGTACTAAAATGGTTAACTGGATAACCGGATTGAAACTGGTTACCTACCTAACCGATTTGAAAAAAAAAACGGCAACCGGTTATCCAAAATATCAAAAGTGATCGTCATTCCACGGTTAAAATGTAATAAATCTGCTGCTTCTCCTTTGGGGTAGATTACACTTCGAAGCAGCACTGTATACATTGAGAAATAATCGACTTTGGCATTAAAGACTTTGTTAATGATCGGCAATTTCCATGAGTACTGAGTAACCATAGAAACTATTCAGTAGTATGTATACAAACGAACGTTGTCGAGTACTCGACAACGTTCATTTGTATACATACTACTGAATAGTTTCTGAGAATACTGCTTTCCAATTCCTACAGTTTTGATCCCAGATTTGGTGAAATATTGGCTGTGGATAACCGGATATTATCAGCTTGTAGCTCTCGGTAGAGTTTTCATTTGTGACTTTCAGTCACTTGTGAAAATGTACATTCTGAGTATGATTGAATTCTGTTTGACATGCTCTTATATACTGGATGTGGTTTAAAAAACTTTTTATTGAGCCCTGAGCTTGTAATGCCACACCCAAAAGCCAGGTCACAAAGTATCATTTCAATAATTAACCTAATATATTTGAATATAACACACCTTAGGAGTTTTCAGGCCACGTGCAAGTGAAAGAAGCTTCACATTTTCTTCCTGGAGGTTTGCACTTTCTTTTCCATCATTACTGTGAATTTCATCCTTTGAGGATGAATCTGTTTTTAGTGTCACACCATTATTCTCATCATCATTGGATGTCTGTGCTATTTGTGATGACTGACTTCCTGCTGCAAAATAACAATCGTAAGCCTGAGAAATAAATACAATCGCAGATTAATCCATTGAGTGGCAAGACTCTTCCTGCTGTAAATTAACAAACATAAGCTTGAGATATAAATAAAATGGCAGATTAGTCAAACAGGTGGCAAGAATGTTGCCGAGTAACATTCTGATTGGTTCAAGAAACAGGGTTTAAAATTCATGTGAGCAAGCCTGGCATTTTCAGCAGAGCAATTTTTCCACTCACATACTGCTCGCCTTAATAAAATTAAGGAGGGTGAAAATTAGCCCTCCTGGCTTTAGAAAATAATGATTACCATAACAGCCTATTCCTGAACCGCACATCTTTTCAGATCTCGGCTATGTTAGTGGTCTCTGTAAGCTGGCCATACTGCCCCTCCCACTCCTCTGGGCCTTGCTGAGGCCCAGAGGTGTGGGAGGGGCAGTGTAGCCATCTCACAGAGACTACCTTGTTAGCAGCATCAAATAAAATGTACAAAGTTCACAAAACAGAATTCATCAATAGTAAAACTTCATTTTGCTACTTTTAGCTTTTGTAAGCTTGAGGAGAGCTAATCCCTCCCCTAGGCCATGCAAGGGGAGCGATTTTTAGCCCTCCTGCATTTTTAAGAATGCCAGGTCTGTGTGAGAATCAGAATCAATTCTTGCAAATGATTCTCAAAAGGAAAACAATGAGCATCAACTTTGATTCTCTCATAAACTCTGAAAGTGGCCTTTTTGAAGGCCTGGAGAATTCTACTTATTTTTTTACCCTCTTATAATAAGGTAACGCTTTGACTTAGCAGTGGTATTAGTGTTTAGTTCAGCAGTCTTGTCTATCCATGTAGGCAGCCAAGACTTCACTAGAAACCACCGCCAAGATACTGTTCCTTCCATCTGCAAGAACATGTGTTTTACATGCACATGAAACTCACCCAAATTGGAACTTATGATAACTTAATTCTATAGCCCCAAACTGAATCTCTCCACAATAAAAGATAGACTTGCCCACTTCGCTTTATACAAAAGTGTATAAGATGCTACCATTTAGAGTGTCAGTACTGAAAAAGTTAAATAGAATGAACTTCCTTTTGAGTGAATGTCACTTATAAAAAGATTCCTCACTGATAAGCTGCCGATTGTCATTTTCCAAGACATCATACCCACTGACACAACACAGATTCTCCCTCCATTTTGTTGCATACAGTTGTCTATGACACAGACATAGCAAGGATTCTATAATATGGTCACCCTATAGCCAGTTTGGGAGGGGGCAGCCAAACATGATATTTGGAAGGCCATTGTCAGGGTGGGGGGTTCTGGGCCATAACTAGGAGCCCTTCTTCCACTTACCTTCAGGGGTGGTAGAGGATGTGTAACAACTGAAGGGCCCCAGTTAGGACTTTACCTTCCCCTGAGGAAAGTCTGCAAAATTCAATGTTCTTGGAGCAAATCTGAGGCATTGTAGTGTGTATATCCCTGTAATGGAGACATTTTTGGGGCTCTATGCTATGTGAAACTTGCACTCGGTCAATGTTTCAGAGGAGGGAAGCTAAAAATTTGGGAGGGGTGGGGGTGGATACACTCAACTCCCTCATCCAACACTCGTGTATGAGGCAATTCCATTCAGGTCATCAAGGTGGAGGGGGTTAAGAAGATTTTCAAAGAACTTTTACAGTTTTGTTCCCTACTGGTTGCAAAACAGGCATACCCAACATCAAAACATTAAGCCAGCAGGTGTTGAGAAGATTGAAGACTTTCCTTACATCGCATATAATTAACAGCTCTGTCAAATAAGCTTGAATTGGTCAAATTTCTAGTTGCATTATGGGAAATAAATGCAGGATGAAATTTTGATATTTCAACATCAGTGTGCAGGAGGTTCAAATTTGCACTTTCAAAGAGAGCCCAGATATGGACTCCGAGATTTGATTTAAATAAATTTGAATATCATATCGTCATAGATTCTTTAAGTGAAGATTTTCAAACAAAATTTCTCTACTTTAGCATTTTGGCACCCAGGCAGACACAATAAGCCTAAATATGGAACCAGGGACTTCATTTAAACAAAAATGAACCTTTCCCTTCCCCAATAAGGCTTCATAATATATATCAAAACATCTTGTCCACTGGATTTTGAGAAATGTGAACTCAGGAACACGATTTGGAAAAACACTTGAATCCTATACTCCTGTATCAAATTTTTTTGTCCATTGATATGTCAAAATTTGGCTTCCAATAGAGAACCCATATTATCCTAGAGACTTTACTTGAACAAACTTATATCTCCACCTCCCAATGTTTCAGACCAATACATGAAAACAATCTATGTGTATCCATGAGAAGTTTTTCAAAGAAAATGTTCTCAATTTGAGCTATTACAGTGAGCCAAAATATAAGCTTTGAATTTGACAGTTGATTTTGACAAGCTTAAATGCTACATACAAAATATAATTTAATACAGTCTATTGATTAGGGGTGGTGCAGGGTGTTAGGGGGTACACACTTTATTGTGTGCTTGTCAGAGAGTACCCTATGGAAACTCTGGAACCACCACAGCTATTGATTTGTTAAATGACATTATTTCCTCACAGAGCACTAATTGAAAATTCAGACCTCTCATAGTATGCCCTTATAGCAACCCTGGGATATTGTTTGGAAAAAACTGAAATTATACCCGCAGGGCCCCAACAATATTAAACAGGTCTACCAACTTTCACAAGATACTGTTCATCAGTTCTAAAGAAGAGTTTGAGAAAATAATTGAAGTTTTAAATAGTTTGTCCCCTGAGGGATTTAAATGTGTGATCAACTTTAAATGATCAAATCTCTGCCTGGTTGAACTAATTATTGTGAAAATTGGCCCAAAGGGAGCATGGTGGCTCAGTGGTAGACTGTTGGACTTCTATGCTAGAGGTCCCGAGTTTGATACCCATCCGGGATGACCCACGTTGTGTCCTTGGGCAAGGCACTTTATCCCGGTTGCCTACATGGGGGCACACTGATGCCGTGTACTAAGGCGTCCTGCACGTTGATAGTGCACATGTCTTCAACCGCTGTAACCCTGCTTGAGCAGAGCTTGAACAGCATTAGAATGTTGAGGAGCTGACAGTTGCCCATCGATGTTCGGTGGTTCTCTCCAGTTTCTCTGGCTTCCTCCACCCGTAAAACTGTCACAGTCACAATTCGCCATTGTGCAAAAGTATGTGACCTTAAACAACAATAAATAATTGGCCCAATGGTTTTGGAATTGTTTAAGGTCACTATGGATGGCAGAAAATGGTAACTAAAACTGCCTTTCAGGTGAGTTAAAAAAACAACAACTTTAGCATACTCAAAGATTGAGGTAATGTTAGAGGCAACAGAGCTTAGTGAGGGTGGGGGTGTATGTGCTCCCTCACTGGCCCCCACCTCCATTTTTCCATAAATATTTGATTACACAGTGGGTTTAAAAAATTGACAGCATGCCAGTATGTCATTCATGTAATATCAATTATTATGTATTCCATGTAAATTTAAACCAATTGATCAATTCAATTGAAGTTTGTACAATTTTATTTTAGGATGTTAAAAGACATTTTCTCTTTCAAACACACTAAAAAGTGTAGCTGACTCGGTGCCATGTTATCTTATCAATTGGCTTTCGCGGTGTCGACACACCTAGGCAGGCTGATTATCTTGGTTCTTTTATGATTATAAGGAGATTTGTGGGGTGTAGATTTGATTGATAGATTTTCTTTCATTTTTTTTCCATTTATATGGAGTAAAGTACAAGAGTAAGAGTATAATAAGATTATTTCACATAAGATTATGTCAATGCCCGTGGTGGGTAGTTACACGTTCACACCCCCCCCCCTCCTCTCTCTCTCCCGTGCACCCTCCCAATTTCACTCTCTGTTTCACAAATCGGTTGCGATGAATGAAAGAATGAATGAATGAAAGGTTTTAGCGCACCAAAGGGGTAATACTTTTTGCCGTTAAAAAGGACGGTATCCGGTAAAAAGGACGGTAAGTGTATAAAAACTACGTTTTAAAGTACTAAATGTACCTCTGAATGTGTGAAAAGTGATTTTAAAGGAAGCTTACATAATTATAAGTATATAGAAGGAAGATTAAGAATTGTTTGTTTTATTGTAGACGAGGTCCCAAATATGCAAACCGTAACTTACTGTTTTTAACCCCCACGTTTCCCCAGGAGAAGATCATACGATATTTTCCAGCAACTCAACCTTTGCATTTGGGAGCTCCACCCATATCCCACCACTGGTAAGAAGGTTAAGTTGCTAGACTCTGGGGGAGATCGATCCTGGTGCCTCATGAAGAAACGTTAGGGTTAAAAACAGTTTGTGCCAGTTTGCATTTTTTTTAGGTGGGGGTGGGGGTGGGGGGGGGGCAAACCCCACAACAACCTTCCAAATATCATGATTGCCCCCCCCCCCCCCAAAAAAAATGCCCCCTCCATTATAGAATCCTGGGCTACGCCCCTACAAGATAAAAAAATCCATTTCATATTTTCGAAATGGTGGGCGGAGGGGGGGGGGGGGGGAGGACAAGATTGTTATAACGCTTGAACTATGGAATTGTGCGCATTCCCTCCCACGATTATGAGCCCTTCCCAGGATATTTTTTTTCTTCAAATTTTGAATCTCTGAGCTCGATTCTAGTGACTCCTGAGGAAACGTGGGGGTTGAAAACAGTTAATTATGGTGTGCATTTGGGGGCCCTCACCCCCCCCCCCCTCCACTCCCCTACAATAGTCTACAATGAAACAAACAATACTTAATCTTTCTTCTCTGTCCTTATTATTGCGTAAGCTTCCTTAAAAATCACTTTTCACACATTCAGAGGTACATTTAGTACTTTAAAACGTAGTTTTTATACACTTACCGTCCTTTTTACCGGATACCGTCCTTTTTACCGACAAAAAGTATTCCCCCACCGAAGGCGCGCAGGGACGATGTGGGATTTAAAAATCCCTTGCGACCCGATTAACTTTATTTAATTTTACTTGCATCACATAGACCTAGCTTTCCTATTGCCTCACATGAAGTCAGAAGGGGTGAGAGCGCAGTTACGGTTTCCTGTAGTATAAATTGGGACTGATAGATTGTCAATAATTGTTCTGGTTCTGGTTACTGGTCAATTAGCACCTTGCTGTCAACTAGTCAACAACTTTAGATTTTCATCAGTTTTTCCAGGAAAGTGATTAGGCCTACTATCATATTCTGGAAAATTAAAAAGAGTCAAACAAATAAACACATTAGCACTAATATTAAATCACCCGGGAAATAAAAATGTCGTAATATATGAAGTCATCCACCCTAAGCATTCAGGAAAAGAAAAGAGAGGAAAAGAAAGAAAAAATAAAAAGGAGAGAGAGAAAGCTGCAAGAAGAGAATCTACAGGAAATAAGGTTAATGCTGGCAGTCTTAATAAAAGTTCGGGGAGGGGGGGGGGGGGGCAAATGAATAAGGAGTCGGAGGGGATTAATGAATCATTCTTAAAGCAGTTAGGGGAATTAATATCACAGATTGCTGAGCTAAGGGAAGAGTTAAAGGCCAAAGATGCTGAGATGAAATAAACGTTGAAGGCCAAAGATGACCAAATAGTAGAGATGTTCAGAAACTCTTTTTCTATGCCATCTCCGCTATCTCCTGGGTCTCCAGCTAAAGAGATTCAAGCCGTGGTAGAAATTTACTCTGTCCCAGCCAACAAAGCTGACCGCCCAACAAAGGTCCTAGCTCCCTCTGAAGGCATTTTCTCAAGTGAGGAAAACAATAACATTAATAACCATGAAGTTGGAAAAATAACTGACAGGGAATCAATGAGTTCAGTAGCTACAGCATCAGAAGAGGGCAGCAGTCCAAAATCTTATGCTGGGGCTGCACGAACTCGTGGAAACGGTTTATTCCCAACTGGCCGAATCCCAACAAGACGAATGTCGAAAATGGTCATCCCAACAAGCCGAATCCCAACAGGACGAATTTTATTAAAATTACTATATAACCCATTTATTTTTAGGGTTTTTCTGCAAAAATGTGTATCAGGGGGTATTTTGAAGGAAAAGAAATATAAAACGATTACCTGAAATTCATAGTTTATTGTGAATGAACTCGAACAAATTTCCTTTGTACGGACCAAACCCAAAAATTATATTACGGACTTTGGGTCCAAGCTTGGACAATGGTAAATGGACAATGGTAAAATGTGTGCATGTACCTCTACCACGTCGAACAATTTGGCAGTCCGACATTATGTCAGTTGTATGAGTATTAATTTAAAGTTGATGAATGAAAAGTTTCTGAGCGCACAGGGACGATGTGGGATTGAAATCCCTTGCGACCCTAATAATGTTATTTGTTTTGTAGCTTTATTTGCTTATAAATCCCCGAGTGTCGGGGGCGAGAGCCAATAATCTTATTGAGTTTTAATGTGCGGCTGGCAGTGGGATAGTGGGTTGATATCCCCGAGAACTTCGAACTGAAAAATGGCTAGGAATTTGCATAATTACAAGAGTTCTGCTCTGTGTTTGCTAAGAGAAGTGGGCAAATTTATGGTAATACTGAAACCGCAGTTTGGTGTTATCTTAGAAAAAAGAAAAAGAAACCCAAACAATTGCTGGTTTGGGATTAGCCCCAGCATATTATCCTTAACGGTTACAAAAAAGGAAAAAATCCACCAATATGTGTTTTTGAAAGCTGGGAGTCATTCATCAGCCTATAAGGGAGAGTGGATGCTGAGCTGAGTATTGGCCATCTGGTCTGCCTTCAGGGGGAACAGATGACGGGGTTAATAGAGGGAAAAAAAGACCCCCCCCCCCTCCCAAAAAAAAAAAAAAACAACAACAAAACAAACCACACACACCTGATATCTACCGTGACCCCAAATTTGATACCGATCCAGAACAAGGGAATGACGATGACCTGGTCACCCAATCCCAAATGAAGAAATCATCAGAAAATGCAAAAATTCCTCTTCACCCGGGGAAGACAAGTCAATGACAAAATTCTCAAACAGAGCCCAAACTCTTTACTTGATAAACTCAACAAGCTATTCAATGCATTCATCACCCATTGTCACTTTCCAAAATGCTGGAAAAGATCCATCGGTGTCGTGATACCGAAACCAGACAAAGACATCTCCGATCCGGCAAGCTACCACCCAACCAGTCGTCTCTGTTGCATTGGCAAGGTATTCGAAAGAATCATTTCCAACCGACTGTGGGATCACCTCGAAGAAACTGACTTCTTCAATAAATGGCAAAAAGCATATAGAAACCGCAAAAAAGGCACTGAACATGTCTACCGCCTAGTCCACCAAACGAAAACCGCGATCAACAACCAACAAATTGGCGCGGCAGTCTTATTAGACGTAGAAAAAGCGTTTGATTCTGTGTGGCATAGTGGAATGCGCTACAAGCTATCCAAAATGAAACTCCCAATAAAACTATTGAGATTACTGTCCTCCTTCCACAACGACCGAGAAATAAAAGTCAGAGTAAACAGCGAAATGTCCGACAGCGTCCCACTGGAAGCGGGCACCCCAAGGATCTGTCTTACGCCCCCTGCTATACAGCCCACTACTATACATCATCTACGTTAATGATCTCAAAATCTCCGAGGATCTCGTTCAAAACTCTCAGTTAGCGGGCGATAAGGGCCTCTGGGACTCTACCAATACCGCCAATTTAGTTCAAAAACCGCTCCAACGCGCCCTGGACGACATTGAGGTATGGTGTGCCAAATGGAGAATCAAGCTGAACGCCAGCAAAACCTAAAGAATAACGTTCACGCGCAAGAAAAAGAATCGCGACTTCAATCTAAAACTAAAGGACAATATCCTCCCCGAACTTACCATCGACCAAAACCTAGGCCTTAATACACACACTAGCGACATTGCCAACAAAGCGACAAAACGCATTAACTTAATAATGAAAGTGTCAATGACACTGTAGCTCAACTTTTCAAGACATGTACATGTATAGTATGTGACACAGCAATGACAAACATCTAGGTAATGACCTGATAACAAAGGTACATATAAAGTATTGTAACGGTCTGCACATAAATACTGACCGTAGCCTATAACAAATGTATAGGTAAAGTATTGTAAAGGTGGGTGACAGTCAGATGCTAAACTAGAAAAGAAATCTTTGAGTTCCAGAGTGAGTCTGACTGAACCCCAAAATATTTGTTCTCATAGCACACTGATAACAAAGGCACCCCAAAACACACTTGTTTCTGTCCCAAGGTGAACACAAAGGTACCCAAGAAGTTTCGTGAAGATCAGTTCATAAATACGAGCTGTATAGAAGTTGTGACAAAAACCTGATTGGACCTAATTTCGGTACAAAATGGCCACTGGCAGCCATCTTGAATTTTGGACCGCACCCAGAAACACTCGTTCTCGTCCCAAGGTGATAACAAAGGTACCCAAGAAGTTTCGTGAGGATCGGTTGATAAATACAGCCTCTAGCCCGAGCCGTATTGACATGTGCACTTACAGTGTATAGGTAGCACTGAATAAATCAAAGTACATCTAATTTGCATAATTTCTGCACGAGAAAAAAAAACCCATATTATATGTGATGTATTCCATGTTACTAAACATTCATACAAAAATTTATTCAAATCGGAACTTTCATACAGAAGTTCTGTACAAAAGACTGATTGCACTAATTTTGGTACAAAGTGGCTGCTGGTGGTCATCTTGAATTTCTGACCACACCCCAAAACACCCGTTCTCATCCCATGGTGATGCCAAAGGTACCCAAGAAGTTTCGTAAAGATCGGTTCATAAATACGGCCTCTAGCCCGAGCCGTATTGAATTGTTGACGGACAGATGGATGACTGGCGATGGCATAAGCTCACATTTGGCTTTGTCTTAGTTAAGCTAAAAATGATTCGAGGAACATCCTGGGGAGCCAACCAGAGTATCCTACTTAATCTATACAAAGTTTTTTATAGGCCCACTACTCGAGTATGGGGCCATAATCTTAACTGACATTAACCAAACTAATATGGGAAAACACCAAAATCCAAAAAGTCCCAAATCACGCGCATAGGGTCGCTCTCCGAGCTCCATAGGATACTCCTCTTCAAAACACTCCATGAAAGAAAGGATATTCCAATAATGAAAGAGCGCCTCCACTCTCTCACTGCTGAATCCACATCAGACTAACCCACAGCCAGCTACTGTCCGAACTCAAGGTCACCTGCGACAGCCGCCAAAAACCTAAAAACTCGACAATGACCAATTCCTAAAGTCCACCAATGCAGCCCAAATTTTCAAAAACCGAAAATACTAAAGATCAAACCGAGAAAGAGAAGGTGAAGTAACAGTCCGTGAAAATGGCGAAAGCTGTGACCTTCTACAAGGAAGTGCTGTCTTCACCAACTCAACTAAAAACTCAAAATCAAACGTCTTAAAATATGAAAGTCATCAAGATCCAGTACTCGCGAACCGACGATTTTGGAAGGTGAAATAACAGGCAGTGAAAACGGCGAAAGCTGTGACCTTCTACCAGGAAGGGATCTCTTTACCAACTCTACGAAAAGACTAAAAATTAAATGTCTTAAAATATGAAAGTCAGCAAGATCCAGTACTCATGAACCGAGAATAATGGTAAAGGGAAGGTGAACTAATAGGCAGTGAAAACGGCAAAAGCTGTGACCTTAGTAGTATGTAATGTGGTTTTGAGCCATCATTTGGAGGACCCAGTGGCCAGTGGGGGACCCCGGAAGTGACGTCATGTCACGTGACCCAGTGGCACCATGTTGTGTTGTCATGGTAACCTTGTAACGTCATCCCCATAGTGATACGTGGTGTTAGTGCGCATGCGCAGCGCGTGTTGTTAAGGTGATACGTGTTTCCGTCGTTCATTTTGTATACTGGAGGCCGCCATCTTGGTTTCTATGGTAGCATGTGGTTGCTATGTTACCCAATTGTTCTGCAATGGGACGGGGTATGTTCGGAGGGTATGTTCGATTGAATCGGAGTAAATCTAATCACCACAAACAAACCGAAAATCCCTCCAAATCACCAAAATACACCCCAAATCACCGAAATTGACTTTATTTGATACGGATTTCCCATTTTATTGGCTTAGCACGTAGTGCTATAGTACCGAGGAGTCCCCTGGGGTGAGGGTGTTCGACTGAATCGGAGTATCACGAATTACCACAAACAACCCGACAAGTTGTACTATTTCGAATACTTTCAGAATTCTCTGCTTCTATATATATGCAATAGTTTACGTCTACCTGACCATGTTCCTTTGTCCTGGAGTATACTCCAATAGCATAGAAGAGCCTATCAGTTGGAACAGTTTATTATTACTATATTTAGCTATTCTGGTCTATTCTTGTTAGTTCTGACCCTATTCCAAGTACTCTTGTTGTTTCATTTATCTAGATCATTTATATAACTAACCAATCAGATTGCTTGAGTTCTCATAATCGTACAGAGTTATCTCCCTTCTGTATAATAAAAGCCTATATCCAGTGGCAATATCCCCGGGCATCCCAGTTTCGGCACCCCTTTTTTTAAAAAAACATATGACCTTCGGCACCCCTTTTTTGTTATATGTGCTTATGTGAAAAAGCACAATGTGCCCTAGCACATAGGCACATGCTTTATGTACCGATATGTGTCTATGTGAAAAGGCACAATGTGACACAATGTGCCCTACCACACAAGCACATACGAGTATTTGAGGATACCTATAGCCTGGTATTGTATTCTTTGAGGATACCTACTGGTGAATCCCTTTTTTGTCATATGTGCTTATGTGAAAAGACACAATGTGACACAATGTGCCCTAGCACAAAGACACATGCCTTATATGCCGTTATGTGCTTATGTGAAAAGGCACAATGTGACACAATGTGCCCAATCACATAGGCACATACGGGTATTTGAGGATACCTATGGCCTGGTATTGTATTATTTGTGGATACCTATCTAGGATACCTTCTGGAGAATCCCTTTTTGTCATATGTGCTTATGTGAAAAAGCACAATGTGACACAATCTGTCCTAGCACATAGGCACATACAACCAAAAAGGGATTCCATAGTCACAGGTGTTTTCGAAAAAGGGATTCTTAAAAATAGGCCGATGAAATCATCAGATGTGTACCCATACGCACAACTAGTAGAAAGCTGTATGACAGAGGGCCACCACGGATGCCGACATTATGTACACCATACATGGTATGGGTACATATAGAAATGGATTGGAGGAGTTTCTAATTTGTTGGATAAAGGGTTAATATCTCCGGATCAAATTATCGGATTTACACAAAAAACTATACAGCACAGCACATCAGTAACCTGAACATATATATGAAGTAACAAGACAATCTGATTGATATTTTTTGAGTTATCGAATGCCAAAGGGATTGGAGGAATTTTCAATTTGAAGGATAAAGGGTTAATATCTCAGGATCGAATTATCAGATTTACACCAAAAACTACAAAGCTCGGCACATCAGTAACCTGAACACAAATATAAAGTAACTTGACAATCCAAGCAATATTTTTCAAGTTATCGAATGCCAAAGGGATTGGAGGAATTTTCAATTTGAAGGATAACGGATTAATATCTCAGGATCAAATTATCAGATTTACACCAAAAACAATACAGCTCGGCACATCAGTAACCTGAACACAAATATAAAGTAACTTGACAATCCAAGCAATATTTTTCAAGTTATCAAATGACAAAGAAATGGATATGGACGCCGGACGGACGCTCCAACATTTCGGGTTTATGGGCTACCAAAAAAACATTTTGTATGTCCAAAACGTTATTTTAGCCAGAACCCCACCCCCTCCACCCTAGAACTTATATTTAACCCTAACCCCACCCCTCACCAAAAATGGATTGGAGGAGTGTCTAATTTGTTGGATAAAGGGTTAATATCTCCGGATCAAATTATCAGATGTACATAAAAAACTACACAGCACAGCACATCAGTAACCTGAACATATATATGAAGTAACACGACAATCGGATTGATATTTTTTGAGTTATCTCATGCCAAAGGGATTGGAGGAATTTTCAATTTGAAGGATAAAGGGTTAATATCTCAGGATCAAATTATCAGATTTACACCAAAAACTATACAGCTCGGCACATCAGTAACCTGAACACAAATATAAAGTAACTTGACAATCCAAGCAATATTTTTCAAGTTATCGAATGCCAAAGGGATCGGAGGAATTTTCAATTTGAAGGATAAAGGGTCAATATCTCAGGATCAAAATAACAGATTTACACCAAAAACTATACAGCTCGGCACATCAGTAACCTGAACACAAATGTAAAGTAACATGACAATCCAATAATATTTTTCAAGTTATCGAATGCCAAAGGGATTGGACGAATTTTCAATTTGAAGGATAAAGGGTTAATATCTCAGGATCAAAATTACAGATTTACACCAAAAACTATATAGCTCGGCACATCAGTAACCTGAACACAAATATAAAATAACTTGACAATCCAAGCAATATTTTTCAAGTTATCGAATGCCAAAGGGATTGGAGGAATTTTCAATTTACACCAAAAACTATATAGCTCGGCACATCAGTAACCTGAACACAAATATAAAGTAACTTGACAATCCAAGCAATATTTTTCAAGTTATCGAATGCCAAAGGGATTGGAGGATTTTTCAATTTGAAGGATAAAGGGTTAATATCTCAGGATCAAAATTACAGATTTACACCCAAAACTATATAGCTCGGCACATCAGTAACCTGAACACAAATATAAAGTAACATGACAATCCAAGCAATATTTTTCAAGTTATCGAATGCCAAAGGGATTGGACGAATTTTCAATTTGAAGGATAAAGGGTTAATATCTCAGGATCGAATTATCAGATTTACACTAAAAACGATATAGCTTGGCACATCAGTAACCTGAACACAAATATAAAGTAATTTGACGATCCAAGCAATATTTTTCAAGTTATCGAATGCCAAAGGGACTGGAGGATTTTTCAATTTGAAGGATAAAGGGTTAATATCTCAGGATCAAATTATCAGATTTACACCAAAAACTATACAGCTTGGCAAATCAGTAACCTGATCACAAATATAAAGTAACTAGACAATCCAAGTAATATTTTTCAAGTTATCGAATGCCAAAGGGATTGGAGTAATTTTCAATTTGAAGGATAAAGGGTTAATATCTCAGGATCAACTTATCAGATTTACACCAAAAACTATACAGCTCGGCACATCAGTAACCTGAACACAAATATAAAGTAACTTGACAAGCCAAGCAATATTTTTCAAGTTATCGAATGACAAAGAAATGGATACGGATGCTGAATGGACAGACCGACGGATGGACGGACGGACGGACGGACAGACGGACAAACAAAAAAATTATACAGCTCGGCACATCAGTAACCTGAACACAAATATAAAGTAACTTGGCAATCCAAGCAATATTTTTCAAGTTATCGAATGCCAAAGGGATTGGAGGAATTTTCAATATAAAGGATAAAGGGTTAATATCTCGGGATCAAATCATCAGATTTACACCAAAAACTATACAGCTCGGCAAATCAGTAACCTAAACACAAATATAAAGTAACTAGACAATCCAAGCAATATTTTTCAAGTTATCGAATGCCAAAGAGATTGGAGGAATTTTCAATTTGAAGGATAAAGGGTTAATATCTCAGGATCGAATTATCAGATTTACACCAAAAACTATACAGCTCGGCACATCAGTAACCTGAACACAAATATAAAGTAACTTGACAATTCAAGCAATATTTTTCAAGTTATCGAATTCCAAATGGATTGGAGGAGTTTTCAATTTGAAGGATAAAGGGTTAATATCTCAGGATCAAATGATCAGATTTACACCAAAAACTATACAGCTCGGCACATCAGTAACCTGAACACAAATATAAAGTAACTTGACAATCCAAGCAATATTTTTCAAGTTATCGAATGACAAAGAAATGGATACGGACGCCGGACGGACGGACAGACGGACGGACGGACAAAGGATGGACGAACGACGGATGGCCACCCCGGATGACGGCAAAATGTGTACCATACATAGTATGGGTACACATAAAAAGGGATTCTGTAAAATGGGATTCCTATCCGACTCTGTAAAATTTGGATTCCGTGTTTTGAGGATACTTATATTTTGGGATCCCCGGGGATATTGCCATTGGATATAGGCTTTTATTATACAGAAGGGAGAAAACTCTGTACGATTATGGAACTCAAGCAATCTGATTGGTTAGTTATATAAATGATCTAGATAAATGAAACAACAAGAGTACTTGGAATAGGGTCAGAATTACCAAGAATAGACCAGAATAGCTAAATATAGTAATAATAAACTGTTCCAACTGATAGGCTCTTCTACGCTATTGGAGTATACTCCAGGACAAAGGAACATGGTCAGGTAGATGTAAACTATTGCATATATATAGAAGCAGAGAATTCTGAAAGAATTTGAAATAGTAAAACCTATCGGTTTGTTTGTGGTAATTTGTGATACTCCGGTTCAATCGAACACCCCCCAGGGGACTCCTCGGTACTATAGCACTACGTGCTAAGCCGCTAAAATGGGAAATCCGTATCAAATAAAGTCATTTTCGGTGATTTGGGGTGGATTTTGGTGATTTGGAGGGATTTTCGGGTTGTTTGTGGTGATTAGATTTACTACGATTCAATCGAACATATCCCCCGTCCCATTGCAGAACAATTGGGTAACATAGCAACCACGTGCTACCATAGAAAACAAGATGGCGGCATCCAGTATACAAAATGGACGACGGAAACACGCATCACCTTAACAACACGCGCTGTGCATGCGAGCTAACATCACGTATCACTATGGGGATGACGTCAGAACATGGCCGGTCACGCGGGTTGCCATGGCAACACAACATGGCGCATTGGGTCACGTGACATGACGTCACTTCCGCCCCCCCCCCGGGGTCCCCCAAATGATGGCTCAAAACAACATTACATACTACTGACCTTCTACTAGGAAGGGCTGTCCTCACCAACTCCGCTAAAAACACTAATAACTGACCACCTAAAAATAATCAAATAATTAATGCTGGTAAGAGGTTAATGGTAAATCTCAAAATTTTGAATTCTCTGTATACCAAACTAATTCTGCTTTCTTCTTTTAGCAGGTACACAGAGATGCTTTCTTTTTAATGACCAGCACCCCAGTAACCTCTATGGAAACTATAACCGTTATGGAAACAGTCACCTCCATGGATCCTGAACATCCTCCGCTCCATCCCTAGAAGTGGTCACCCACTTCAAGGGAGGCGAGCGTTGGTCAAACATTTTTTTACGATTGGTCAAACAACTAAAGTGGCAGTAAGCACTTTTCAGTACAGCCATGGTAGTGGCTTCTGGAACTCAGCCAGTTTAAAAAGTAAGGTGGCATTGTCTTTGAACGCTGTGGTACACCGGGAATACACTGGGATATCATGGTATTTGGGGACATTACCCTTCGACAAGTGAATATCAAATGCAATAAAACTAAATGTAATTAATTTTGGCTTCTTTCTGACCTAGGCCGTTTCCTTTGACCTGTTTTTTTTTTGGTAATTCCAGAAATAAAAGGAACAGCAAAGTTACTTGTTTTAAAGACTATTTGGCCTTTTGGTTTGCATTTTTCTTTTGAAATAACTCATCTTTTTCTTTTTCTGTATTTGATATCCAAACTTTTCTTTTCATTTTATAATCTTTGACATTTGAGCAAAGAATGTAATTGCCAGACCCATATAATGCACGCCACAAATCTATGGGAACATTAAGATTTCCCTTTGCTGTAAATAATTTTTTGTACATGATCGTTTGTATTTATCAGAGCAAGTACACTTAAAATCTCATCTGGCACATTTTCATTTGTGCCATTGTACGCACCTTTTTTCTTCTGAACTCTGTACTTTTTTTGTCTAATTTGTTTTATCGTTTTGGGAGCTCCAAATGCATCCTCTTCGACCATTTCAAAAATATCACTTTGGGAACTTTACTTCTAGACAAATTACGATCCTATATGTTAGCACTAAAAAGAACAGATGAATTTATTAATCCACGCAAACAGTAGTTATCAAATGAATGACAATGAGTGAATGCAAAGTTTCAGCGCGCCGAAGACGCACAGGGACGATCAATGAAAGGATGATGAATGAAACACAGGGACGATGTGGGACTGAAATCCCTTGCGACTCGAATAACTTTATTTGCTTTATAGCTTCATTTGCTTATGAGTGCACAACAGTCGGAAGGGAGAGCCAATAATCTTATTTGGTTTGAGTGTGCGTATTGGCAGTAGGGTAGTGGGTTGAGATCCCCGAGAACCTCGAACTGGAAAATGCTAAGAATTTTGCATAACTGTAAGAGTTCTGAATGAAAATGAATTAATGAAAAGTTTCAGCGCGCGAAGGCGCACAGGGACGATGTGGGATTTAAATCCCTTGCGACCGGAATAACTTTATTTGCTTTATAACTTTATTTGCTTACGAATCCACGAGAATCGGAAGCGAGAACCAATAATCTTATTTGGTTTGCATGTACGCACTGGCAGTTGGGCAATAGGAGCAGATCTCCGAGAACCGAGAACTCGAAGATGACTTGAAATTGTGCATAACTAATAATAATTTGCTCTGTGTTTTCTAAGAGACGTGGGCATATTTATGGTAATACTAAAACCGCGGTTTGTTGGTTGTTTTAGAAAGAAAAAGAAACCCAAAACAGTCGCTGGTTTGGGAGCAGCCGCAGCATGTTGTCCAAAAGGGTTACAAAAAAGAAAAAATCCACCAATATGTGTTTTTGAAGCTGAGAGTCATCCATCAGCCTATAAGGGAGAGTAGATGCTGAGCCTTGGCCATCTAGTCTGCCTTCGGGGAGAACAGATGACGTGGTGGTGGGAGGGGAAGACCTCCCCCCCCCAAAAAAAAACCCCCCGAAAAAACCCACAAACACACTTACTCACAGACACACACCCGAAAACCCTTAGAAGGGCTGTTAAATCTTTATTCAAATGTTTATTTATTTAAAATGTACACTCGTCCCAGCCAGGGAAGCTTGTTTCAATCCTTGCCTGGTGTTTGGTGGTTTCCTGAGTATGTTAACAGAAAGGTGGGCTGTACCAATTCGTCTACTATTTCCATGCGTCTTCTTCATAAGGGAGTTGCAAGAAATTAGAGAAAGTTCAATTAGAAAAGTTATAGGTAGAGAGAAAGATGGGTATCCGCTATTGTATATTGTGACTCCCCATTCGCAGAGTTGTGAGGCAATCCTCACAGACTCAATCCTAAAGTTCTCGATGAGTAGCGAGGCAATCCCCGCTGACTCCACGCAGATTAATTCTATTGAGTAATTTTAATTTACTGTGACTTATTTTGTTTTTCTGTAAAGGGCTTGATGTTCGTTCAGCTCCACCATTGATTCACTACCCTGGAGTCTGTGGAGGGTTTTGTTATGTAGGTATTATTAAACGCGTTTCAATCGCGCTTCAGCAGAGTTGCGGTGCAGTCCTCGCAGACTCAATCCTGAAGTTCTCTTTGAGTAGCGATGTAGTCCTCACTGAGTCCACGCAATTTAGTTTTATTGTATAATTTTTATTTTCTGAAAACTTATTTTGTTTTTCTGTAAAGGGATCGGTGTTCGTTCAGCTCAACCATAAATTCACTATCTCGGAGTCTGTCGGGGGTTTTGTTTTGTAGGTCCTTTAATCGTATTTCGATAGTTTCTATTTTTGCTAGCTCATGAAGTTCCTTTATTGGTATCCACATGGGCATGCATAGCGCCAGGCATGATTTTGAACCCTCTGTAGCTTATTATTATTAATGTTGGTTTTGCTCAGGTCACTTGTTATTATGGCACCATATTCTAGTACCGGGCGTATAAATGATTTGTAAAGCTTGAGAAGCACGTCTTTGTTTGCTCCCCAATTTTACCTCTAATCATCTTCAGAAAATTGATACGTTTAGTAGCTCTGACCGTAATGGCGTTTACGTGACTGTTTAGAATGAGATTGCTATCCAGTATAAATCCAAAAAAGTTGGCCTCGTTGTGGATGAAAATGGAAAGTTTGGTGAGGATTTATAGTTAGCAGAGATTGGCATCTAACAATAATGAGTAACTGAAATTATGAAAACAAAAAGTTTTGAAAAACTTTACACACATATTTGGCGCTTTGTAAGTTATATCTTGAAACACATATGAAAAATAGCCAACTGTAAACACTGTGTTGTCACTGCGTGTGTTTACAGTGTATCAACACGACCTGCTTCAATGAGTGTGGCTGTTTTCAGCCACACTCATCCCTCAGTAGATATGAGACGATAGACCGATCACACGCAAAATATGAAGAGGTCTAGGTGCCACTCGCAACCAGCGGCGTACCGCCGCAGATTGCGGGTGATACTTGTTCCTGACCATGTTCTGTAAAAATACTTTCTTTGTAATTTGGAGCAGCATCGAAGTGTGTTCTGTGCCGTAAATAGTGCCTAACGGGCACGAACGAATCAAATTAATATCCCAGCCGCAGTACAGACCCCCACCGCCGGCTTAACAATCTCAAATGGGTCATTGCCGCATAAATCGTTTCCTTTGTGATATTTCGTTCCACTTGGAGACAGCCCAGTATAAGCCTTTGGCTTGTTGCTGAATCCATTTCCATGTTTGTTACTTTTTTGTCAATTTATGCTTGTTACTGTATAATTTAAACATACTTTGGAAATAAATATTGTTTAAACTAATACAGATCATTGAAATGTTTTCAAGGTTTTTTGTTTTTGTCAGAACTGACACTGTCCCTATTCGTTGCCTTTGTTCTCGAAAGATATCGTTCATCGCCCAGGTGTTACAGAGCATATGCTCTTATTAACTCTTCGCAACATATTACTTCTTTTAAACAAAGGAGTGACGTCATAACTATGTGACAAGTGTTTGAAATTTACCTTTTCAAAAATGATAGAAGAAATCAACAAATTGACTAAGTTTGGCATTTCAAACGGCACTCTTATTCTCGCCATCATTGTGCTTGCGGGTTAAATCTGAGATTAAAAAGTAAACAGTAACTTAAATTTATTCTGCAATCATTGTTGCATCTATCCATACCATAATAAATTTTACAACAACCTTGCAGTTTGAGAAATTTGCCCTTGAAGTTGGTAAATTTTCAAGAAAAATGCTATATTCATAACAGTTTTTGGCCAGCAGGGGTTAATTTTGAAATATTTATGTGGTGATTTTGGTGTATCATATTATTCTGTGAATGTTCGAAAAATTTGAGCTAAATAACTGTAAACAATTTTGAGACTTTTTAAAAAAGGTGAAATTTCGAAGGTTTTGGCAGGATATTTTGAAAATAAGCGCTTTCACGGACTGTCGTTTCACCCAATTACACTCGATTACTACCCAATTACTATCCTATCCTATCACTCAATAAATTATATCCAAATGAAAATATTGTGCATAGTTCAACTGGAGAAAGAAGATGGCCAAGAATATGGCCCTTCGGCCCAAAATGTTAAACTCGTTAGAATTCAAATTTGTTTGCATGAGAATCGAAATAATACAACTGAATGCCTCAAGCGATTCTGTCAGCATTGTTTAAGGTTGTGCAGCTGAGCTGCACAACTTTAAACAATGCCGACAGAAACGTGATATTAAGATTTTGTCTTATTTCATTAGGGATGTCATTCCAGAGGTTAGCAGCGGATGGTAGAAAAGAGGTTTGGTGCAGGTGGGTACGGCATGGGATTGTGTTCAGATTGGCATTATTCCTCAGATTGTAGTTCTGAGTTTCAGCCACTGACGAGGGTACCATCAGTGAGAGGTAAGGTGGCGTAAGGCCGTGAAACAACATCTTGAAGTATTGAATTAACTTGTGTTTTTTCCTTCTAGTCTCAAGAGGTTCCCAGCCTGTTTCTGTGTATAGGGACTGTTTACTTGCACTTCTAGTTCCACCCATAACAATGCGAGCTCCCTCTATTTGTATTTTTTTCAACCTCCCCGACTTCCTGGGCGGAGCAGTTATCCCATCCTACATCCCCATACTCTAATATGGGGCGGACAAATGCAAATAAGATCTTTTCAAGTACTTTTGGGTCAAGTCTAAATTTTAATTGTCTAAGCAGAGCAATGCGTTGCCATCCCTTCGAGGTTATTTCTACAATGTGTGACGCCCAACTAGCTGCCGCAGTCATTGAGGGTACGGCCAAGGTGGTTGTGTTTTTCGACATTCTTTATTACTTGGGTAGATATTAAAGGAGGGGGTGATTTAGTTTTGGGGATTTGCGGCTGATCACCATGGATTCGGTTTTTAGGGGCTTAAAGTTCACTAACCATGTTTGAGCCCAATACTCTATTGTTTTTATGTCCCTGTTAATTATCACAGCGGCCATATTGGGTTGTTCAACTATAAAAAACAAAGAGGTATCATCCGCAAAAAGTCTGATGTTAGAAATGATATTGTTTACAATACCGTTGATATATATCAAGAATAACAGGGGCCCCAGGATAGAGCCTTGTGGGACACCCGCAGATACTTCGCCCCATGGCGACGACACAGAGGTTAAACACACAGGTTGGTTTCTGTCAGATAGATAGCTGCGAAACCAATCCAGTAAATGGTCTGTGGTGCCTGTTTGTTCAAGTTTGTAGAGTAAACCTTTGTGCCAAACCTTGTCAAATGCCTTGCTTACGTCGAAAAAGACTACCCGAATTTCTTTTCCTTCGTCAAGGGCGGATCTGAAGGTATGGTAGATGTCAGTGAGTCGTAGTACAGTTGAGTAGGATGGGTGAAAGCCTGACTGAAGTGGGGTTAGCAAAGAGTTGCTTTGCAAGAATGCTAGAACGTGTTTGAAGATACATTTCTCAAATACTTTGCTGATAGAGCTCAGTACAGTTATAAGGCGGTAGCTTGAAACATATTGGCGATCTCCGGTTTTGAATGCAGGAATAAGATTTCCGCTTTTCCATTCGTTTGGGAAGAAGGAATGCCTGAGCATTAAGTTAAAGGCAGTTGTTAAGGGGCCAAATCTAGACTCACAGAACACATTTTGAGGATTTTTGGACTAATGTCGTCTGGGCCGCTTGCTTTAGGTACGTAGAGAGAACCAAGGGAATCCTTTAAATCTTCGACACTGATAATAATACTACTTAATATCGGGCGTGCTAGAATGGAATGAGTAGATGGGAGTGAGTGATTGTGATCGGGCACCGTAGAGATTTTGCAAAAATAATTATTTAAACATTCGGCTTTGTTCTTGTCCAGGGAAAAAAACTTGGTCATTTGAGATTAAGCAGGGGATAGGGGGTACTTTATTGAACAGCACAAGCTTGAGTGTTTTCCACCAATCGGAGTTGTTTGGCTGAGTGTGATTTAGTTTAGTGTCGATTTTGGAAATGCATTTTGCTTTTGACTTGCGTATTTCAGTCGTTACGTCGTTGCGCTTCTTCCTGTATTTTTCCCAGCATTCGGGCGTGTCATTGAGTTTAGTTTTTCGGTGAGAACGCTTTCTTTGGCGAATTAGAAGTTTGAGGTTATTGTGGAACCATTTGGGCTGGTGAGATCAAATAGTAGCGATTTTGTTAGGTATAAAATTATGGGCTTTGTTTAATATCACATCAACGGACGGAATATTGCTATCAGCCAGCAAGTGTGACCAGTTAATCTCTGAGAGTTCTCTATTCATTTCGGTATAATTCCCCAGGTCATAAGACCAAACGAGGCGCTTATGTTGCTTCGGGGTTTCTAATCTGAGGTTGACGGTCGCTATAGTAGGGCAGTGGTACCTTACACTGTTTTCAAGGAAGGAATCTGCAACTTCAGCTTTGACGCTAGGTAGATCGTTATTAACCAGGATCAGGTCGATTAGTGAACAGGAGCTTTCGCAGCAGTAGGCTGCTTCATTTAACAGGTGTTTAAGGTTATATTGGGAGAGTAAGCGACCAAAGGAGGTTGACTTCCCTTTCAGTTGGTCGTCGTTAAAGTCGCCAGTTAAAAGGATATTGTTAATTCCAGAATCTGTAGCTCGATATTTTGATATGCTGATTAGGTCCCACTGAGTGGCGTCTGAATTAGGGAGCCTGTATAGGACTCCGACAAGTAGTAGGTCTAAAGGGGTGTAGATCTGTGCCCATAGACATTCCAAGGCGGGTATGTCAAGTTCTGAGCGAGGTTTGTATGGGATGCCGTTTTTCACATACATGATAACACCACCGCCTCTTGAGCCTCGGTCTTCACGTAACGGAGTTTGGAAGTTGGGAAGTAGGATGTCGTCGTTGGGGACACCGGAATCTAGCCATGTTTCAGTAAACGCGCATACATCGGAGAGAGAGATTCACAGCAGAGCAAGTCAATTTTAGGGCGGATGCTTTGTACATTCAGGTGGAAGACTGTCTGATAGATTTGGATGTACGAGTAGAGTCAATGGACAGAAGCAAGAACAAGAAAGATTCCCATCCGGAGAGGCCTCCACCAGCAGGGCGCCCGCTGACCGGAGATCTCATCGCCCGATGTTGAGGGATGGAAGGAATACCATTACACTAGGGTAATATTGTAGCGTATGCCCTTCCTGCCAGGGGCACGATACGTCATCAAATAGGATGGCTGTTCGGTAAATGTGTGGGGTAGATCGATCAATATTTTCAACGTGCAGCGCCGAGGCTGCACGTTGAGAAAATTGCTTGGTCTACCCCGAATAATGCGTATGAGAATGAACATATTGATTGGTCTACCCCGAATAGTGAGTATGGACTCTTCTCGTTCAGACCTCTCTGTTGGTTTTCATTTTGGACAATTGACTGTTAGTGTAGGTTTATACCAAGTAGTCCACCCAATCCGGCTCGGCAGCACCGAAACGTGGCAACACTTAATCGATGGGTGCTTTCCATAAAATGATATCACGTTCTCGAGCTGCCGGCGCAGAAAGAGGTCTCGAGCTGCCGGCGCAGAAAGAGGTTGATAAATACTATAATACATGTGTCATTCCGTTCTGCAACTAACTGCTCTTGTCTCACTGTAGATGGGAAAACCTCCTGGCGGAAACCTCTTATGGGGACCCTTTCGCCGGAAATATCACCGACTGAAGCCCCTCCCAATGGGAATCCTTGCATATATATACATATGTATTTATTTATTGGTGTTTAAGGTCACATATTTTTTCACAATGGCTAATCATGACCACAACATGAGTATCAACTCAAGATGACTGGGTCCTGTTTTACCAGTAAAACAGAGCCAGTTTACCAGTGAACAGGCACTGCTTCACTTCCCGCGGGGAATATGTACATATATACGCACATATACATACAATAATCTGTATTGAACCATTCTCGCACTGTTCTGAACTAAGTTTAAACAATATTTATTAATGAAAACACCGTAGTTGCAAATAATATGATTAATAATATGATTTAAAATAAAGGGAAGAAACAAATATAGTTATGAAGCAGTGAATGCAGCATACAGAAACAATACTAGTTAAATCACAAAACTGAAGGGATTCGACAGAAAGCTTAATACTTGTGTTGGTCGTCTCCCAAGGTCTTTGAGTTACAAAATAAGTATTACCGGAACTACTGGCGGAGTACCAAATACAAATTGTTTAAACTCTGTGATTGAATATATTTAAGTATATAGATAGATATTTAAAAAAAGAAAGGAATTGCAGTGATAAGATAAAACATAAGATAGTATAAGATGAAGCCAACATGGAATCAAACACAAGCAGTCGAGAGCCGAACGACGTTCAGAAAACGTGCAAAAGGACACTGAGTTGACGCAGCATACGTACCTCGAGGGGGCATAACAAGAAGAGTTAGAACTGGTCTGTAGGTATCAGGAGATAACCTACCCGACAAGAGAACAGATTCTGACATTGTATTTAAGGCTGAGTCTTAGAGAGCCACGATGGTGCGGTACTCACTGCGCTGCCATCAAGGCGATCTGTGGCCACACTGAATACAGTATAGCCACAGATCGCCCTGATAGGGATAGGAATACAAATTATCTACTTGAAGCGTTTCGTTTCCATAATGTTGTCCTGCACCTTTTCAAATACGAGGCAGTTTGCATCTTCACTTAAGTGCTCTGATCCATATAGGATTACAGGGACGTTCACAAAACGGTATCTGCCCAATGGTGCTGGCCCGGACATTCGAGTACAGCTGACATGACAGCAAGAAATGGTCAGACGATTCGACTGCACTACATTGACATTTGGGCGACAGTGAGAGGTGGTTTGCATGTGGATGAGAATTAAGATTACTACATACAGACGTCACGGTAGTCTGCAATGGTATATCTGTGCCGCACGACACTTAGCATTACTAAAGAATGAAGATGGTCGTTGATTATTACGATTTAGGAATCTCTTGAAATTGCTAATCGAACTAATTTGTCGAACAGGCAGCGGAATGTTATTCCACAGTTTAGTTACATTGGGAATGAATGAAGACTGGTATAACTGGGTGCAGCAGAAGGGTACGAGGTGGTTATCACTTGTACGCAGCACATGGCTTGTGTTGGTTGCTGATATGACAGGGGGCACTTTGTTTGCAAGATATGGAGGCGTTATATGGTGGTTCATTTTAAAGAATTACACAAGCTTGTGTTTCCGACGTCTATCCTGAAGGGTATCCCAACAAGTTTCAGTATATAATAGGGCTTTACTTGAGCTCACGATTGCACCAGTGACGATTCTGGCAGCAGCTACTTGAATCTTTTCTATGTCAGTGGGATTAGTTTCAGTACAGTTGTCCCACACTGTATCTGCATATTCTAAGAAAGGTCTGATGAAGGCAAAATAAACTTTCTCAAGTACACACTTGCTGAGCGCTGGGGGTGATGCATTTCGTTATTCTCTGTGGGCTAAGTCCATGGAATGAAATGAATGAGGTGCATCACTGCTGGCGCTCAGTAGGTGATCCAAGCACAATAAAGATGCGAGACATGTCTGCAGGCGCTTTCGTAGAGCACCCCAAACATGATGCCCTCTGAATGCGCTGCCCGACATTGACGCTTAATTCACATAGATTTATTTCTTTAACGTTCTCCGAACGACATCAAGTGCTTGATGGGACCTGGCACTGAGCAATGGAGTGGCCACCAAGAGCGGCTAGTTTTGTACCAATGTACCAATTTCTAACCACCGATCTCATACTGGGTTTTGTGTCGGAAAACACCCTGTAAATAAATCTTAGCAACGAAAACAAATTGAGCCCCAGTTCCAACTTAGCGTCACATTCTTTTTTCTCTCCTAACCATTTGGTGACAGTCCGTTTGCAACTACACTTCCTTCAAGGGGGTGACAGGTAGACAGCCAATCTGGCTATATCATCCCCTACAGTATACTATTTATTAAGCTAATGAAATATATGAATTTGTAACCATTATTTATGTATACTGTGAATAAATTATCTGAACCTGAATCTGAACCCGCTTCTTTGGTTTGCAGGTTGGTCTATCCACGAATTTTTAGTCCTCCGAGTGGTAACTTCATTCTTCTCGTCTGGTTGTTTTTCTCTCTTGGATTGGACTGAAGGCTGGATAGACATTTCAATCTTCTGAACAGCATTGTTCTTGGGGAGTTCTGTCGTTAGAGAGTAAACTAAAACTAAAAAAAAATTGAGGGGTTACTTCATTCTTGTTATTGTCAGCAGGTTCGTCTGCAATTTGAGTGGAAAGTGGAAACTTCATTCTTCTTGACTTTATTTCTTGAACTTCAGAGTTTTTCAGTTCTTTGGAGTCTTGTTCGTTCTCTTATTTTCTGGTGCTCTGTAGGCAGGTAAGTCCACCACTTCCTTGTTCGGCATGAGCTCTGACTCTTCATTTTTCATCTCTTGTTTGGTTGACAATCGGCCCATACCATACGGCACCTCCACATATATACACAGAACGACACCGTGTGTGAATGGGTGAATCGATATGGCACGAGTGCCAGCGCGAAAGGATAGAACGAGAGACCGCAGGCCTCGTGTTTTATCCTTCCGCGATGGCACAAGTGCCATATCGATTAACCCATTCACACACGCGTGTCATTCTGTGTTTATTACACGCCTTCACGTCTATAAAAACAATTATTAGAAGGACACTCAGCAATTCATTTGACAACTATCAACAAAAAGAACACATTTTATCGCCAACCAAATTTGCGAGGGAAACCCCGTGTTTCCAGTTCGTCCCCTGAGTTCCAATGTGTTCTATGTGCCTACTGGCACATAGAACACATTGGAACTCGGGGGACGGTTTTTAGCTGTCGCCAGCGATTCAAATTGTAATTGCGGTGCACGATTTGTAGAAACTTCCTGTGAAATGTCGCTTCTTTATAAAAAATAGTCCGTCAACGACTTCCATTCCGCACATATGTGCGGAACAGAATTTCATTTTTCTGCACGGTTTAGTGTTGCTGTAGATGGGGATTTCATAGAACAGGCGTGTAATAATGTAGTTTATTTCCTACAACACCTATTTTCTGATCTAGGTTTCTTCACTTGACTCCTACCGCACGATTCACTTGGGCCAATTCCTAGGAAATCAGTTTCAATCTGACATGAATCTTGAAGATATATATGTGTAAGTCATCTTTTAAACTGAGCACTGCCGTGGACACAGACATCTTCACTCTTCGGCGGTTAGAACACAAATTAATTTATTTTTATCCGAACGGTCCTTTATATATTTTTGAACCCTTTTTCTGGTGGCTCAGTATAAGACTGTTGGACTGCTATGCTAGAGGTCCCGAGTTCGATCCCCGTCCGGGACGACCCGCGTTGTATCCTTGGGCAAGGCACTTTATCCCGGTTGCCTACATAGAGGCACGGTGACGCCGTGTATTAAGCAGTACTGTACGTCGATGGTGAACGTCTTCAGCCACTGTAACCCTTCTTGAGCGGAGCTTGAACAGAGTTAGAATGTTGAGGAGCTGACAGTTGCTCGTCGTTGCTCGGTGGTTCTCTCCGGGTACTCCGGCTTCCTCCATTCGTAAAACTGTCTCGGTCACGATTAGCCATTGTTCATAAGTATGTGACCTTAAACACCAATAAATAATAATAAAAAATAATTTTCTAGTGGCATCTAGTTGGCGAGTTCTTTTTTCCTTGGTTCCTCATCTTATCTTATTTCATCATCATCTTCTTCGGATTCGCATTCCACTTAGAATGAGTATTTTAGCCACGAGGTCGTCGACAAGCCTGAAAATAGGCAGACTGTCATCTGAATGAGGACCCCAGAGGGTGAATTTGGTGATGCTCCCTGCACAACAGGGTAGCATCACTAAATTTACCCTCTGCAAACCTCCATCTGAATCAAGGTCTCAAGCCTAAACAGCAAGAGGTACCCAGAGGTTAAATTGGCACACTGCATAGGATAGCATCAGCAAATTCACCCTCTGGGGATCTCATTCAGCAAATGACAGACTGCTTATATTTTCAGGCTTGGTCGTCGAAAAGAAATTTTCTCTTTTCCAAGGCGTATTTCTGGGACTCTTCAAAGTCATAACCCCCTTCTCCACAAAAACGTTTAGCAGTCTCTTAAATTGAATTTTATTGTGAGATGGGTGCTTGCAAAAATTCTATATGTACACCAGCAGACAGGATATTAATGTATTTCTTGCCGATGGCTTCTCTGACACTGCTCTGAAGTGATGTGGCTGCTGCTTGGATTTACTATGAGAGAACTGAACTAGTGACCTTTATGGTCTTACCACTTAGTTGACCTGGCAAAGGGGCAAATACATTGTGTTCTCATTGTCACATTGTCTCCCTTATTGACTCGTCCGCCGGACACAGTTGCTTTGCAATTTCATTCATGATATCAGCTTCAGCTGCATCTTCTTTATCCATTCCATCCTCGATAAAATTATTCTGGAGGTTTTCAAAATCTTCTTGGTAATTGTGCTAGGCACGACCAACGATACGTCCTACTGGGTTCATGGAACCATTCATCAACAGATTCCACATCTTCATGGGTTTCATATTGTTCCTCGAATTCCAAATCTTCCATTGGTGATAACTTTCGTGGTGAACAGCATTCTGCCTGCTCGTTTCGATTGTCAGTTCACAAACAACAAATTTGTTAACAGCACGTCATTTTTATAGGCTGAGAATATCTAACTGTACACTGACGACAGGTTTGAATAACGTCCCTAAAACCCTCCTTTCTGTATGATCCGTCTTTTTTGTCGACAAGATAGATCCTTTGGTAAGGCTATCCTCCGAATATGGTGCTTGTATGAAATCAGCTGAGCTCTATTGGATTTGGTCATTGGCACGTTATAATCCAATGGGTTCCTGGTACAATCATATATGCATTCTATCAAATCATCATTGGCTGTTTTGATCATGGTTTTCGCTTCCCGTCGGCCAACACTAGATAGAAATCGCTCTAGTTTTCGATTTTTGTTCAGTCTTTCAATTCCAGGCTTCTTTTGTTCTTCCGATTGTCTTATTGGATAGTAATCATCTTCGTGTCTTTTGCTTGTAAAGCTTCTGGAGAAGTCTCTTCCGCAATATCTGCAGGCATGGACTTTCATGTCCCCAATCGACGTTTGGAGTCGTACGTATCCTATTTATAATTTTCTCATGGTTAGAACGGGCGATGATTTACGAGCGAAAATCACATTTCCGTAGCAGACATTTTTATTGATGGAAATGCCATCGTATGTCAACAGGAGCTCCAATACACAGTAGTCTTCTCGCTGATCACTGTGTTTTGTTGCATTGCATTTTGCGGTATCCCGTCTTCAGTGATGTTGGCTGCACATCTACATAAACACGTACTCAAATCTTCACAGGCTCATTGTAGAAGGCATCTGCCCGTTCTTTGTCCGCATCACACAAAAATCCCTAATGCCTCTATAATTCTCGTTATCATTCACCGGTCGCAGGTCTTCAGTATTTCTCTGTGACTGATCTTCATGAATGACCTCCGTTCTTATCAGCGAGTTGATACCTCTTCGTGGTCGAGTACACATCTTGGCACAATATATGCAAAGGCGAGAATTTCGCATTTCTTCACTCAACGATGGTCATGACACAAAAAAACTGAAAACCGAGCACGCACCCTTTTTATACCTTTCCACTCGAAGTACCCGGATGTAGGAACCACATGTTTCTACTACAACTATCCTTCAAAAGGTATTCTCGAATAGATATTCTCCAGCACTACACCACCATGTCATAGGCATCCCCTAATTCTAGTATGTGCTGCATAAAATGTGCGCACATTGTGCACTAGCACGAGCACACATCCATCATGTGCCAATGTGCTATACATCCATCATGTACACACTGTGACATATTGTACACTAGCACACAAGCACACTCCACCATACACCAGCCCCAAATTCATGGATACCTTTTTTGGTCTGACTTTGCCTATAAAGTATAAAATCCCTTTTTCATCACATGTGCTGCATGTACTGTGCATACAATGTGCACTAGCATGCAATCACATACTGACACATCCAGCGTATGACCATGTGCTGCATGTGCTATGTACACACCATTACACACTGCGTACTAGCACACAGACACATATGAAAAAATCAGAAAAGGTACTCCAAAGCAGATATACATCATAACATAGGTAGAACAGGTCCAGGAATACTGGAGAGAGAGTGGACAGAACAGTTAGAAGCATGGGATTTTGAACGAATCATAACTAGATAAATGGTTGTCAGGTCAATTAAGGTAGTTAGATGTACTTCAGTTCAACCGAACACACCCTCAGAACACGCCCAGTCTTATTTGAGAACTTTCAGTTACACATAGCAGCTATGTGCCACCACAGAAACCAAGATCTAACTGCGGAGCAATATCTGTGCCTCATCGAGGGTTACAAACCATTGCTTCATCTCCGAACAGTGAAATATATTTTCCTTCTCCCGAGATTCATTCTCGTATTTTGCTCCCTCGTTATCTGGTGGTATTGATAGAGCACTCAAGCCCCTTGCAGTCGGTAGCCGGGTAGAGTTGATGCATGAAAAACCTAAAGTAGATGAACACCCCAGACTCACTTCTCCATTTACAAACTTTTTGAACCTGAGTTCTAATACTAACAATGATTGAGTTAGCAACATACAGAATGAGAGTGGGTCTTTTCTATTCAGCCTTTCACGGAGCCAGACGCTCCAAATCTAAGCTGGGACTAAATAACATATTCCTCCTTGCGGCGGTCATTAAGTTTGGTCTTCGGGGTTTAACACTCACTCTGGCTCTTTTTTTGATGTATAATAGTAAGGTTACTTCCTCACCCATGGATATACTGGGAAGATGTATCAAGGGCCAATCTACAGTAAACCCAATTGGGAAATATATAAGCCACACTAGCCCACGGTATGCACCTGCTTTGTCGACAAAAAATGGAAAATTATCCCCAGAAAATTCCCCAGATAATATATGCGAACCAGAAAATGTATGGCCCATGTCAAGTGTCTTTATAATTGGCAGGTATTTCTCATGTATATCAAGTCTATATTTTTGGCTCAGAAATATACTGCTACTGGCAGGCGACACTGAAGTTAACCCTGGCCCTGAAAACACGACCACCTCTACCACACATACGTCGACAACCACTTTTGCTGACTCAACAGATGAACGACGAGGAATACGATTAATGCACCTAAATATTCAGAGCCTTAAGCCCAGAATAGACATTATACGGTGCGAAGCGGTAGAATACGACATCTGCGTCTTTACAGAATCATGGTTAAATGATAACGATAGTAATAACGATATTAATCTTCCAGGATTTCACTGTCCTATAAGAAAGGATCGGGGTACGAGAAGGATGGGATAGTAATTTACATAAGAAACACATTGTCCGTCGTATTGAGACAGGACTTTGAGCCACCAAACTTAGAATGCGTGTGGGTCCAAATTCTCCACAGCCAGAGCACCTTTTTGCTTGGAGCCTTTTACCGACCACCCAACTCCGACAATGAATTATGGAATACTATTACAAATTCATTCGAACTAACCATGGATACTCGCATCAATGATATCATTATGACTGGTGACTTTAATGATAATTTGCTAAACTCAGGTAACGGGCCAATAAAGAAAATCTTACAACAACTTAGTCTCCAGCAAATAATAAGCCAACCTACTTTCTGCACGGAAACATCATCCACGCTTCTTGACTTAATAATTACAAATAACCCATCACTTATTAAAAGCCAAGGTGTTTGTGATCCATTTTATGGCGACTTAACCCGATATCACTGTCCGGTTTACGTCGAAATTCTCCATACGGTAAAGCGTTCCGTAAGGGTAAAACGTAAGGTATGGCTTTATGATCAAGCGGACTTTACGATCCTCAACAAGTCCATAGTGGATTTCAATTGGGAAGATATGTCTCTCAATTGGAACTACTCGACTATTAGCGCTCAATTTCAAAGAGTCCTCGGAGACCTTCTCTCAAAGTATATACCCCACAAGGAGATATTAATAAGGAAAACCGAACCACCGTGGATGCATGGTGAAATCCGAAATTTAATTCGTCGGCGGAAACGTTTACATCGTCATGCAAAATTAATAAACTCCCCACAGGCGTGGGCAAAATATCGTAAAGTTAGAAACCAAACAATTTCTGCTGTTAGAAAATCCAAACAAAATTCATTTTGAACGCATCTAAAATGTACTAAATGAAATATCCACCTCCTCGGGCTTGTGGTGGAAAACCTTAAAAAAACTTCTTAGTGACAACAAATCAGAAATCCCAACATTGCAGTATAACAACAACACATTGTCATCTGACGTTGAGAAAGCGGCAGCCTTCAACGAATACTTTTGCACAATTTCTACTTTAGATGACTCGCATGCAATGTTGCCCATGAATAATAACTGAAGGCATCGGCCAACTTCAGAGAGTATTAATATAAGCTGCAGCGAAGTCCTAGAAGCAATTAAATCATTGAAAGTATCCAAATAACATTAGTCCAAAAGTCTTAAAAGAGTGTTCACTGAGTTTAGCGAGACCCCTAACGTCCCTGTTTAATTATTTTCTTGAAAACTGCTATTTCCCGACACAATGGAAACAGGCAAACGTAGTTCCCGTTTTCAAAGAGGACGACCCACGCTTAGTGTGTAACTACCGTCCAATCTCGCTTCTCAGTTGTGTAGGGAAAATTTTTGAGAAATGTATCTTTAAACAAGTGTTTAGCTTCCTTAAAGAAAATGCCCTGCTAAGTACATTGCAATCAGGTTTCACACCTAAAGATTCAAAATGCAACCAATTGACGGAAAAATATAATACCATTAGCTGTGCGCTCGATGCAGGAAAAGAAATACGCTTTGTTTTCTGTGACATCAGTAAGGCCTTTGACAAAGTATGGCATACTGGCCTACTGTACAAGCTGGAAAAGATGGGCACCTCTGGAAACCTGCTTAAATGGTTCGTTTCCTATCTGAAAGATCGAGAACAACGAGTTGTAATTAACGCTGAAACGCCACCTTGGAAACGAATCACTGCAGGCGTACCACGGGGATCAGTTCTGGGACCCCTATTGTTTCTTATATACATAAACGTCATTGTCGACGATATTTTTTGTAATATTCGTTTATTTGCTGATGACTCCTCGTTATATATTATAGCCGAAGACCCAACACAAGCCGCAAATCACTAAACGGCGACAATGCAAAAATCGAACGTTGGGTACAGCAGTGGTTGGTTGCCTTTAATCCCAAGAAAACGGAATCGATGATTATAACATGTAAAAGAGATAACCCCCCTCACCCTCCAATCCGAATGTGGAACACAGACATCAGCGAAGTAAACACCCATAAACACTTAGGTGTCACTTTCAGTGACCGGGGATCCTGGGGAGACCACATCTTTGAAAAATCAATGAAAGCGTGGAAAAGAATTGGTTTATTAAGACGACACAAGTTTAACCTTGATCGGAAAACATTGGAAAAAAATTATTTGGCATTCATTCGCCGTCTTCTTGAATAGTCATGCTCAGTTTGGGACAATTGCACTATTGCCGAGAGCGAGGATCTGGAACAAATACAACTTGAGGCCGCTAGAATAGTAACAGGGGCGACACGAAGTGTCAGTAGGTCGCTACGTTACACTGAGACTGGATGGGAAACCCTAAAAACCCGGAGAGAAAATTACAAATTAAAACAATATTTTAAAATGTATCACAAATTAACTCCATGGTATCTAGCTTGTCCAATCTCCCCACCACTGTCTGCAACTCATAGATTCGAGCTCCGTAGGAATGAAGACTTGGTGGTATCCTATTGTCGAACCCAGTCACACCTGATGTCATTCTTGCCTAGCACCACACGCCTCTGGAATAATTTGCCCCAAACATTCGAAATAATAACTCCTTATCGGAGTTTTCAAATTACTTGAACAGGAATAAAATACTAGTTCCTATTTTCTTTTACCGTGACAAATCGCGCCAAGCACAAATAATTCACTGCTGATTACGCCTATCCTGCAGCAATCTAAATGACCACCTTTTCCAAAATCATCTCTGTTTATCTCCCCTTTGTGTATGTGGTGTTCGGGAACAGTTGATCACTACTTGTATCACTGCCCACTTTTTAACCGAGAGAGAATGGCAACCCTCGGTCAGTTAACTAAATATATTGATACAGACATACTGCTAAATGGGTGTGTTGAATATAGCCAAAGCGATAACAAGCAAAATTTCCAAAAACTGCACGAATTCATTATTGCCAGTAAACGTTTTAATAATTGAGAAAAGAAAGCGGTGCTGTCTATTACTTGTGTTGGACAAAGGGCTATTAAGCTCGTACTGTAAAGAGGCCACATGGGATACGACTTATCAGGCGTTAATATCCTGTGAGCAGATTGTCTCAACTGAATGGTTAGCTACGTTTTTCGCTACATCAACTCTCCTTGCTCCCGATCCTGCATATCTATCTCCATGTTCTACCTTTTCTTCTCAACAACACAGCTCTTTTCTTCAAACTTTTATTATCCTAACATCCAGACTGAATAATTCGCCTTATATGTCATGTATAATATGCTTTAAGGAACCAGCTTACATAAGCCACGTGCTTGCTGCTGAATCCTTTCCACGACTTGGTAAATTATTGTCTGACTTGAAACAATGTACACTTATAGTCTGGAATAAAAATTGTTTAAACTAGAAACCAAGATGGCGGCCTTCAGTAAACAAAATGGACGACAGAAACACGTGCCACCGTAACAAAACGCGCTGCGCATGCGCACTGACATTGCACATTAAACTGGTGGTTACGTCACGACATGACCCCGCCCTACCATGACAACCCCCGCATGACGTCGCTGGATCACATGGCAATGACGTCGCATATGAGATTCGGCATGAGATCTGGCCAAGAGGGAACGATCCACCTCTCTCCTACTACTAAGGCGTTTACAGTTTTCAAACCCTGTCAAAACGAAGCAGTGCACTTACGAAAAATGGCACGCACTGTCCCATTCCACTAGTCTCAGGGTAAGTGTTAGCTGCTCATGCCCTTAAAATATGAAAAAATTCTACGGTTCGTGTATGCAGTCAGACAACTCAGAGAGAGAGAGAGAGAGAGAGAGAGAGAGAGAGAGAGAGAGAGAGAGAGAGAGAGAGAGAGAGAGAGAGAGAGATGTTCATCTATTCACACTTACTATTTGGCAGATCCGACTGACTGCCGGGTGCCACAGGACCCACCGGCTGTCCACTTGCGACCTGCAACAAAAATTGCGAAACCTGTTGTAAATGGGGAATGGGGATACATGGACATTGTGGGCTTATCGGTTTTCTTGCACATGACAGAACAACTAATGGGAGTGGAGTTATACTCCTTGATGAACACAAAATTTGGTAAACAAATTTATGAAATAAAATAAACAAATAATAATAATAATAATAATAATAATAATAATAATAATAATAATAATAACAGCTACACATGATGTTCGCGAAACAATTAGCTGCAAAAATAATATTACAAGCTCAGCCCACAGTGTTTCGCCAAATTCATATGCACACAATTTAAAATCAGCATTGTGTGTATCACAAGAGAACAAATGGATAAACAGTGTGCGATATCGCATTGCAAAAGCATAAATTAATGCACAAATACGTCCGTTCTGAAGAAACATGTTTACTCCTCTGTACCTTGACACTTCCCGATTAGTATTTCGTATGACAATACATTCAGCAACACTTACTTTACAGTAGGCCTAACTGTTGTTCAAAGTTAACGGTGACACGACCGGCAGTTGGATGCCAGTCATTTTATCTTATTTTGAATGATAAATTTCCATGGTACACACTGTGTGTACTCGTCGCTAATATGTAGTTCTCAACAAGCAATCCTCTTTCCTCTACCCAGTGATACTTTCCGAAATTAAGAAGTTCATCATTTCAGCAATCATCGACGATTTGCCGGAGGTCTTCTCGGAAACATTTTAAAATTTATTACTGAAGAATCGCGTATTCATTGATTTTTCGCAGTGAATTTCATCACTCTGATTGCCAGATAATCACGTCGATTCATCCTCTCTCCTTTTTAAGAGAACAAAGAGCAAATGTTGCTCTGGTGAAACATGATTGAGTTACAAACCAAAACAAACGTGCGAGCAACTTAGAGCTGGAACGGTTAAGGGGGTTTTCTTGATCGATTAATCACGTGGATTAGCCTTGGTTAACCGATTAATCACTTGTCTAAATAGATATCTGAATAACTGCCATACCGTTGATGATTTACAGCATGAACCCTTTACCCAACGTAACAAACAAAAAGACTATAGGCCTATATACAAAAATCTCCATTCAAATTTATTATGTTTTCAATTTTTGTCTCAAAACATAGCTTATGACTCCTCAATGGAACGAGTTCGTTAAGCTCGTTCCAATGAGGGGGTCATAAGCTATGTTTTTGAGACAAAAACTGATTTTTTTTTAGTAATTCATGAATTTATTTTGCAAGTATCATCTGTACCCGTAAAGGATTAAGAATGACCATTTCCAGCCACTGATAGAGTATGATGATCATGCAAGTAAACACGCATGTCAGCAAGTAACTTGCATGCTTTACTCTTTCTCATATAATTGATGTGAGTCAGTGTGGCAATGTTTGCCTATTTTGGAGCAAGTTTGTTCCTTTGTTAACCCATATAATAAGTAGTTCAAAAGTAACGGTAATCGATCAATTACTTTTTGGATCGATCAAGATGTTGATCATGATTGATTAATCGATTGATCGGTTAACCGTTTCAGCTCTAGTGCAACTTACCAAGAAACCCACTTCTGTGACGTCATTTTGTATAAATATCCGACCTATACATACATACATATATATATATATATATATATATAGTATAATATAGTTTGGAGAGCGAGTAACTTACCGATACCTAAAATGGTTTAATGGCAATAATGTAGTCAGCGCGATGAAGGGGGCTCGCTATTTTGAACACAGTGAGCACTCCCTCGTCGTGCTGGCTACACAGTGTGTTGGATATTCGTAATGCTAGCAATTGCAGATCTTGCAGTTGTGAGAAAGCGGAGTTCCCATCATAAAAAGTAGGAGAACGGCGTTTCTCCGCGCTCCCTCAGAAAAGCATCCACTGTTTCTACCCTTCCAACTGTTCAATAGGGAATAGTCCTAAGATCGTGAGCCTGGCTGTTGAAAGCCCCATCAAACATGTAATACATTTTAATGCAGTTGAAATCAGCCAGCAGAATTGACATTGTAAAGAAACAAGAAGCCCTAGGAGGGGGGGGGGGGGGGCGTGGGAGGTGCTCACCTGAATTCATGATGAAATTCCAACCTCAAGAGATGCTTATCAATGAACCGAAACTAACACATACTTATGAAACCCACATTAACAAACAATAAAAAGAATATGAGAAAGAAAAATATGTACAGCTAACTTCCATCCAAGTCATGATGGTACGATGCAATAAACATTTAAAAATGAAATTCGAGGATAATGACGGTAAAGATATTAAATGCATATGTCAAAGTATGAGGACAAATTGACAGTCCAAAATAAGGGAATTTGAATTTTTGTGAAAAAATAAAAATTTTCAAAACTTTTGATTTTTTTTTCAACGACAAAGAACGACAGTAAATTACCCAGATAGAAAGGGTTCAGGTCTCATTCTCAGAGTAGTCAGGAAAATCCCTGTTATGTAGGCAAGGCAAACACTACCTATAAAGTTCTCCAAACAGGTCGTCTGGCGATAAAGTTGGCGTTGACAACTTGTGTTACATGAACTCGATGAGCGATGCACCCCATTTTTACACGTTCCAATATTTTTCACAGAATCCAGTGGCCTGGCCAGGGAGGGGGCGGGGTGGGGCGGGGAGGAGAGCCATGGCCTCTGAAAAATCCTCACGACCCCTTAAAATCCCACGACCCTCTAAAAATCCTGAATTCTAATTCTGCGATTTGCATTTGACGTTAATTTGTTAATTATTAAAATCATTGACGATATACTGCGTTTGCAGAAAATTTTAGTTATTTCGAGTCTAAAAATATCTCCTAATAGAGCCATTGTGGCATATTTTTCAAATATATCTCCGGGAAAGACCCTGGCCGGGGTTTCCCCCAGAGAAAGTTTTTGAAAATTATACCTCTCCCGGTCACGTCAGTGAGAGAGGGACACCACTTCCATACCTTCCCAACTCAAGATTTTCAATCCTCGGTAAACGCCTGCCGCATAAAAATATTTGGACCCCCTCACCAGATATATCTGTGCCCCTTCCCTAATATCGATACCTGACTATGTGCCTGACTGAATCATTTGAAAATTTCACTTCTTCATTAAAATCGCAGAGAATGACCTCGCATTTCAGGGATCTCAACAAGCTCGATATAAGAATGAGATAAATGCTGTGGGCTGGATGATGGCAAACAGAAAATAAAACTTTCGCAAACGCCGCCCAAAGACTTAATTTCCACTTCGATTTGCCTTGTCTCACACTGAGTGAAATCGACCACTTGAACTAACGTGTGAGTGGAAAGTTTAACGCTTTACCCAATTTACGTGATATCAAAATTCAAAATCTGTTATTTTTAATATTCTGGTTCCAAATTTTTCATAACATTTCATCAAAACTATATCATGTGACCCCCTCATACATACGAGCTCGACGAGTTCGTTCCTTTGCGAAGTCACATGATATCGTCTCGTTGAAATTTAAAAACAAAATAATTTGTTTTTCAACTGCTCATTTTGTAAATGCGGCCGATTTATTTATTTATTTATTACTGTTTAACCCTTTACCCAATGTAACCGACAAAACCGGCCAGCGCTATTCTCAAAAGTCGCCAATTAATTGTCATTATTTTTTTCATTTTTTGTCTCAAAAACATAGGTTATGACCCCTCGTTGGAACGAGCTCGTCGAGCACGTTCCAACGAGAGGTCATAACCTATGTTTTTGAAACAAAAATAAAAAAATAATTAGTTATTCAAGAATTTTTTTTGCAAGTGTCGTCTGCTTTTCATGTCAGATAAAGGGTTAAGATCACATATTTCTGCGGAATGGCTGATCGTGGCAGCAACATGGATATGAAGTCATGTCCAGCTAATTCTTTATACCCATGTTGCCCATTTTAGAGGACTTCCTAGTTCCACCCAGGCATTGGTGACTGGGTCATAATTTACCAGTAAAAGCTTGTTTACCACCGTAAAAAATAGCACGGATTCACTTCCTGAGGTTCCCACGGGGAGGTCGATTTATTGGGTAAAGTGTTAAAACAGCTTGCGTTTCTTCTCACTCAGGCTTGGCATGTTCAGGAGAGGGATATATTCTCTCGCCTACTGCTCGCCTTCAATGAAAGTGTCAATGACACTGCAGCTCAACTTGTCCAAGAACGGACTGAAGTAAACAAGAGGCCCCCAAGGGGCCTTAATCGCTCACCTGACAAAGTGGTTCAAAGACGTATTTTGGGTCACATTCAGTTAGTCATAGTTCATCAACACTACAGAGAAATGAAGTCATGAAGTTATTCATAACTCTGGTGTCCATGTCAGATAATTATTACTCGTCTTCCTGACTGCTTCCAATTCCATTAGCTGTAGACAAGCACTTCCAAACTTCCAAAGGTTGTTATGTGACCGCACCTCCCCCACCCCCACAATAGAGAGCGCAAATATTATTAACCCAGCAACCTGATTTGAATCTGGCATCCCCTCTCCCACCCCCAGAAATGTTGTATGCCAAATATCAAAAGATTCTTGTAGATGATTCTGGAGAAGATTTTTAAAGAAATTCCTTTATATTGCTAAAGTTAAAATTCGGGCTCCCATAGAGAGTCCAAATACTAACCCAAGGATACGATTTGAACGTAGTTGAATCTGACCCCCACCTAGAGATGTTGTATACCAAATATGAAAGGATTCTGACTGGTGAATCAAAAGAAGAAATTTTTTAAAGAAATTCCCTCATATTGCACTAAATTAAAATTCGTTCTCCAATAGGGAGCCCAAATATTAACCCAGGGACTCGATTTGAACAAACTTGAATCTGAACCCCCTAGAGATGTTATATACCAAATATGAAAGGATCCTAACTGGTGGATCTGAAGAAGATTTTTAAAGAAATTTCGTCATAATGCACCAAGTTAAATACAGGTTCCCATAGGGAACCCAAATATTAACCCAGGGACCCGATTTGGACAAACTTAACTTGAGGCTAACCAACCTAGAGATGTTGTATACCAAAGGATTATGACTTGTGAACCTAATAAGAAGATTTTTAAAGAGATTACCTCATATTGCACGAATTTAAAATTTGGGCTCCCATAGAGAGCCCAAATATGAATCCAGGGACCAGATTTGAACAAAATTAAATCTGACCCAATAGAGAGCCCAAATACTAACTCGGGACCCGATTTGAACAAACTTGAATCTGACCCCCCTGGAGATGGTGTATACCAAATAAGAAACCAGGTGGATCTGAAAAAGGAGACTTTTAAAGAAATTTCCTCATATTTGACCAAGTTAAAATTCGGGCTCCTACAGGGAACCCAATTATTAACCCAGGGACTCGATTTGAACAAACTTGAATCTGACCGCCCCCCCCCCCCCCCCCCCCCCCGAGATGTTATATACCAAATATCGAAAGATCCTAATTGATGGTTTTGAAGAAGATTTTTTTAAATTTTGGAAAACAATTTATGGGTGCCATCAGAGTAATGCCTCTTGTGAGCATGGCAACTTTATTTGAACAAACTTGAATTGACATTTGATAAGGAACATGCACATCACATTTGGTTCAATTCGGCCCTGTGGTTTATGAGGAGAAGTCGATAATGTAAAGTTAACGCCGAACTGACGGACGAAGGACAAAAAGAGATCACTTAAGCTTCCCCTGCCTTTTAGTCAGGTGAGCTAATAAAAAGATCCAGTAATGCCAAGCCATTCACTCAAGTTTCTCCAGAATATATATATACTGGCGGCCATATTTTTCAACGAAATTCAGAACAATTCAATAGCTCCTATCTAGACATCACGCCAAAGCTACATATGAAATTTGAAAAAATAGGATGAGAGATGCGGTCTGCGGGATGTGCTAATGGAATTGTTGACAATTCATATGCCAAATGTAAGGTGGCTGCTGGCAGCCATATTTTTCAACGAAATTCGGAAAAATCTGATACTTGCCATCTAGACACCACACCAAAACTATATATGAAATTCCAAAAGATCAGGTGAGAGATGCGACCTGTAGGGAGTGCTAATGGAATTGTTGACAATTTATATCCAAATACAAGATGGCTACTGGAGGCCATGTTTTTCAACAAAATTCAGAAATATTTGATAGCTCCCATCTAGACATCACACCAAAGCTACAAAAGAAATTTGAATAAGATTGAAGGAGAGATGCGCCCTGCTGGGTGTGCTAATGGAATTGTTGAACAATTTATATCCAAATCCAAGATGGCTGCTGGCAACCATGTTTTTCAACGAAATTAAAAAAAATTCGACAGCTCCCATCTAGACATTGCCCCAAAGCTATGCCTGAAATTTGGGACTTGATCGGGCGATATGGGCGACGTGTTGTGTGCTAATGGAATTGTTGACAATTTATATGCCAAATCTAAGATGGCCGCTGGCAGCCATGTTTTTCAACGAAATTCGAAAACATATGACGGACGGACGACAAATTGCAGCCTATCCCAATAGTTCATGCTTGTTGAGCTAAAAAATTAAGGAGGGCGAAAACTAGCCTTCCTAGCCTTCTCTGCTGTGTTAGTGGTCTCTGTAAGTCTAAGACGACCACACTGCCCCTCCCACACCTCCGGGAAAAATTACGGAGGGCGAAAACTAGCCCTCCAAGCTTTAGAAAATAATGACTACCATTACATCCTGTTCCAAAAACCACATCTTTTCAGATCTCTGCTACGTTAGTGTCTGTAAGACAGCCACACTGCGCCTCGCATACCTCCGAGCCACGCCGAGGCCCGGAGGTGTGGGAGGGCAGTGTTGCTGTCTCACTGAGACTATCTTGCGAGCAGCACCAAATAAAATGTACAAAGCCAACAAGGCAGAATTCTTTAGTAGTAGAACTTCATTTTGCCACTTTTAGCGTTTGTAAGCTTGAGGCGAGCTAATCGCTCCCCTTAGCCAGGCGAGGGGGCGATTTTTAGCCCTCCTGCATTTTTCAGAATGCCTAGCCTGAGCACTCCACGCGCACGTTAATTCAAGTGGACAAAAAAACACGCTGAAGCATACTCGCGTCAACCTTTCCCTTCCGCGGACACATGTGCAAATGAAAGTGTCAATGAAACTGTAGCTTAACTTGTCTGTGTGTTGAGTTTCATGAAAAGGATAATGTTCAATGTTTATGAAGGGATTATGAAATAAGACATATAATAATGTGATAATTGGGAATATGTTAATTTCTGTTCCCTGTATGCTGTGTTTTCAATAAAAATATAAGGTGTAGACTGTACTAAAGAATTTAGGGGTGGGTTAATGTGGCCCTCACAGTTAATGTATGTGGCCCTCACAGTTAATTTATTCCAAAATGAGTCATCCTATCAAGTTACAATGAAATCCCTTCATAAATACGGCTTGTAGATTGTGCTAAAGGTTTTCTGGTTTCGGGCCTGTGTAGCCATCACGGTTGACCGATCGCAACCAAAAGGGGATGTCCTCATCTGGACATTATACTGAGTCATCCTACTAAGCTACAATGAAATCCCTTCATAAATATGACCTGTAGTCATAAAAAAGTTTTTCGGGTTTTGGGCTCGGGCAGCCATCATGGTTGAATGATCACGACCAAAAGGGGCCGTTCTCATCTGGGAATTATCTGGAGTCATCCTACCAAGTTACAATGAAACCCCTTCATAAATACGACCTTTTGACGGTGCTAAAGGTTTTTGGGCTTCGGGCCCCTGAAGCCCTCACAGTTGACCAATCATGCGGACATTATCATCTAGGCATTATATGGAGTCACCCTACCAAGTTACAATGAAATCCCTCCATAAATACGATCTATAGACAATGCTAAAGGTTTTCGGGTTTTGGGCTTGGGCAGCAATCATGGCAGAATGATCGCGACCAAAAGGGGACGTTCTCATCTTAGAGTCATCTAGACATTATTTGGAGTCATCTTACCAAGTTACAATGAAATCCCTTCATAAATATGACCTGTATACTGTGCTAAAGGTTTTTGGGGTTCGGGCTCCTGTAGCCTCACAGTTGACCAATCGCGACCAAAAGGGGGCGTTCTCATTTAGAAATTATATGAAGTCAACCTACCAAGCTACAATGAAATCCCTCCATAAATACGACCTGTATACTGTGCTAAAAGTTTTTGGGTTTCGGGCTTGGGCAGCCGTCATGGTTGACAGATCATGACCAAAAGGGGGCGTTCTCATCTGGATATTATACAGAGGCGTCCTACCAAGTTACAATGAAATCCTTTCATATATACGACCAGTAGATTGGGCTAAATGTGTTCGGGTTTTGGGCTCGGGCAGCCATCACGGTTGACCAATCGCGATCAAGGGGACGTTCTCATCTAGACATGACCCCAAACCTGCATGTGAAATTTCGTGATGATCGGACAAGAACTACGGGATGTAGCCTGTGCTAAAGGAAAATGTGAACAGACTCACAGACTTCCGCACGTGTGATGGCAATAGCTTATCTTGACTTTGTCAAATTAAGCTAAAAATGGAATTCTGACCTGAGATTTAGGCCTCTCGTTTTCGAAATCAAATTATTACCACTCACCTTTTCAACTGCTGTACCTTCTGTTTCTTTGCTGTCCTCGGCGCCAACAATGTTCATCTTTTCATCTCCTGAATTAGTTTTCGCATTTTGCTTCGTTTCAACGTCACTTACATCCAAATTTTTCACTGACGTATTTACAAGATTCATTTCCAAATTTTGGTTCGACTGTCCTTCTCTTGGTGCATCGTCTGATGAATTCACAGCAGGACCTTCAGGAATATGTACGCGCAATCTTTTTACCAGACAATCAAAGGTCTCACCAGTCACATTAGTTTGTATTTTAGAATCGTACGAACACTTTATATACAGCGTATCCGAGAAAATCAAACTCATTGGTCCCTGAGGAGGCCAGGCCATCTTTTCTAATAACAAAGGAATAATTGGTTTTTCCAAGGCGTCTGCTAATTTCATCTCTTTTTTGCAGTTTCTAGACACGGCGTATTTCTCCGTGACATTACTAATCACCACCTTGCATTTTCGAATTCCTTTATCCAATTCCTCGAGCAATGAATCACCTCCACCCATTCGATGAATATCCATCCAACAAGTGTAGCCCAGTTCTGTCAGACGTCCGTAAAGAGCGTCCACAGTATCCTGCTTATCCCATTGATATGACAGAAAAACTTGAGGCGCTTCTTCTTCCTTTGACTGCAAAATACGTATAATCCAGTGTATAATCGGTTAACCCTTTACCCAACGTAACGGCCAAAACCGGCCAGCGCTATTCACAAAAATCGCCAATTAATTTTCATTATTTTTTTCATTTTTTGTCTCAAAAACACAGGTTATGACCCTCTTTGGAACGAGCTCATCGAGGTCGTTCCAATGAGGGGTCATAACCTATGTTTTTGAGACAAGAAATAAAAAAAACCCCAGTTATTCAAGAATTTTGTTTGCAAGCGTCGTCTGATTTTCATGTTAAGTAAATATGCAATTATTTATCTAACATGAAAATTATTAACTCATTTATGCTCACAGAATTCTGTTTCATTTGGGAGTTCTGTTTTTGTTCGCGCAGTTATGTGATGAACAGATGCTTACTTGGTAATGGTGTTATATTTAGAGCTGAAACGGTTAAGGGGTTTTCTTGATCGATTAATCACGTGGATTAACCTTGGTTAACCGATTAATCACTTGTCCAAATAGATATCTGAAGAACTGCCATACCGTTGATGATTCACATCATGAACCCTTTACCCAACGTAACAAACAAAACCGACTGGGCCTTTATACAAAAATCTCCATTCAAATTTATTATGTTTTCAATATTGGTCTCAAAAACATAGCTTATTACCCTTCATTGGAACGAGCTCGTTGAGCTCGTTCCAATGAGGGGGTCATAAGCTATGTTTTTGAGACAAAAATTGAAATTATTTAGTAATTCATGAATTTATTTTACAAGTATCGTCTGTACCCGCAATGGGTAAAGGGTTAAGAATGACCATTTCCAGCCACTGATACAGTATGGTGATCATGCAAGTAAACAAACATGTCAGCAAGTAACTTACATGCTTTACTCTGTCTCATATAATTGATGTGAGTCAGTGTGACAATGTTTGCCTGTTTTGGAGCAGGTTTGTTCCTTTGTTAACCCATATAATACAGTTGTTCAAAAGTAACGTTTAATCGATCAATTACTTTTTGGATCGATCAAGATGGTGATCATTGATTAATCGATTAATCGGTTAACCGTTTCAGCTCTAGTTATATTCAATCTGTGTGATGGGTCATTTTACATAATTTGTTGTCATGTAATATGCATGACCCATCCCCATTACATGAATAGCAAATCTTACTGGTCATTTCATACAATGAAATCAAGATCATGCAGGGACGTAAATCTTGGGCGTGGAGTGGAGAGAATCACACAGCAAAATTCTTTGTCTCACCGGGCAATAGACGAACAAGGTACTTGGGGCCCTGCGAATCACACATTTTCGATTCGATTCGAATCTCGAATCGAATCATGTCTGTCATTCGAACTCGGATCGAACCTTGAATGGATTCAGTGACGTCTTGAAGATGACCGATTGTGAGTGGGGTGCTATAAACCTGATTTGTTCCGACTGTGATGGTTCGAGTCCCGACTGATAAAATAATCCAGCTACATCATCAAGGCATGCCTTCGTCGAAGGCATGCCTTGATGATGTAGTTGGAATATTACCCTGTAAGGATTATAGTTCACCGTCGACATTGCTTAGAAACCATAAATTTGCATTTAACAGTGGTAGGGACTAGTGATATTGGAATTAGCATGGCTGATGGCATAAGTACAGATGTTATTTATGTTAATGCAGCGGAAGTTACACTCAGCCTTTTATTTCAACTTTATTTATGTACGATTTCCATCTGAACTATACTATACGTTTTGTGAGGCGATGAAGATGACTGATACCAAGCTATATTCCTATGAAAAATATTCGAGAGGAAACGAATCGGGCATCCGATTTCGAATCGAACCGAAAATCTACTTAAGATTCGATATCGAATCGAATCTCGAAGCTTCGCATGGTCTTAAAGGCCCTGTTGTCCAACAGTTGGCACGTTCAAAGGCTTCTGCACAGGCATACAAAGGTCACAGGTGGTTAATAAGTTGGTAATATATGAGTCAGACGAGCCCCAGAAATTAGCCATGGCAAGACTTGATCCATTCACAATTGACCAAAAGGTTCAATCTTCTCCGTCGTAGTAAATATCACTGTCAGTGGACATATTCTCATACAGTTGTTATTTGGCGTTTCAAGTAACTTTCTTTATATCGATGGTTACTATTTCAATCAACACATTTGGTGACAAAGGTTTTGTACATATTTGGTGCTTATCGCCTTCTTGAAAAACATAAACAAAACTAGATTCCTTTGAAGTCGCAAGCTAGTTTCCAAATGTCACCCAGCGAAGCACGGCCAACGACGGCTCGACCCACATCGAGAGGAAGGTGTCTATCGCCTTTTTAAGTATCAAACAGCCCGTTAACCCTACCGCCGCGGCTTCCATTCATTTTTGACATGTGCGTATCTCGTACTTGGAATACAGTATCGTCCGTTTAGAGTAAACAGTGGCCAAAGTACTGGGAGTAGCCACTCCAAGTTTTATTCTTTGAACTCTGTCAAACTCGGTTATGCCGTTTGTAATTGCAGAAACCGCGTGTTTGCCCGATGGGAACTGTTCGACATAAAAATTGCGGGATTCGTGTTGCAAAAGCGATGACATATCACTTCAAGTATACCCCCCAGGAGTATGCAAAATAACATAGCGATATGTGTTGGACGTCATGTTGTAGGGGTGCTCAAAAAATAGAAGGGTAGGCCTATACCCGGTATAGACCCGACGTTGTTTACTTAATATCTCTGGTATCTGACGTCAGATTGTCCAAATTTTGTCACGTTTGTATTTAGGACTAAGAGTACTATAATGATGTAGAATTTCAACTTAGTGCCATGAAATTTAATTTTTATGTTTTCAGGCCGTGTTAGGGAATTTCGTCGTAAGGTTAAATGTGGACCGGCAACGCGAATTCAACTGCGACGAGGCATCACTTGAACAATTCCGGTAGAAGTACGGAAAATATTACGGTGGTATGAGTTGTAATTTTTAGACCAGTGGTGCTCACGTCGTATCTTCGTATCTGACGTCGGATTTTCAAACTTTTGTCAACTTAGTATTTGTGACTTCGAGAACTATGATGATGTAGAATTTCAACTTCGTGCCATGAAATTTAATTTTGACATTTTCAGGACAGCGATGGGAATTTCGTCGTAGCATTAAATATTGACAAACAATGTGAATGTAGATGTGACGAGACTTTACTTGAACTATTCCTCGTGGATATTATGGTGCATCAGTTGTAGTTTTAGCTGTAGGGGAGCTCATCACTGTATACACTCCATCACGCAGTCTGAGATCTAAAGATCAAATTCAACTAGTCATACCTTTTAGCAGATCTAATCTGGCTAATGATCGTGTGTTCTCCATCGTGGGTCCAAGATTGTGGAATGCGTTGCCTATTAGTGTCAGAAATTCAGAAACTATCAACATCTTCAAAAGAAATCTTAAAACTTTCCTATTTACTGAAGCATTCTCCTGAACCTCCCTAAAGGAGACTGAAACATGTGACTCTTTATTTTCAGAAAAGTGTATTTTATTTCTGTGAAGCGTTTTAGGGCACTCTTCGTGGTTTTACGCTTTTACAAAATCAATTATTATTATTATTATTACAAAATGGGAAGGGGTGTGAAACATAAAGTGACGTAAAAACGTCGAAAATGACGGTAAATCAAAAATTAAAAAACAGCCTGTATCGGATCGCAACCCATCCCAATAGCTCATACTTGACGTTGTAAATATCCAGCTCGACATTTTCTAACTCTGATTAGCGTTAACATTTGTGCCAAATTTCATGAGTGCAGGTTGAAAACTGTGGCCGAGATTTGTCTGAAGAAGAAAGAACCAAAAAATAGGCTGACGATCATTATAAATCATTCCAACTTGCTTGGTTGACTTAATTATTAGAATAGCCCGCCTAGAATAGCCCGCCCGCAAATGCTTCTATTACATAGAAGCGGGAGTACTACGATCTCAGCGGTTGCGGATCGTTTCGTGGGGTTCCGAGTAAAACGCCCTATTTTAAAAGTGGGCCTAAAATATCGCGTCATTGGGGGCACATGCCACTTATTTGAATTCTGGAAACAACATTTAGCGTAATTTTAGTACAAGAAAGTTTTACATAAAGAAGGGAGAAGTTAGTAACAGATAAAATATACATCTTCATCATATGACTTTAGGCGCGTAACCAGGATATCAAAGTTAGGGGGTGGAGCAAGGGTAATATCTAAGGGGGGGGGGGGCATACAGAATATGATTCGCTGCATCATCCGAGCCCTGCAGCAGCAAGATGTGGGCGAGCACAAGAAGGGGTGTGCCTCTCTCATTGGAGGGAGTCCTGGGGCCTTCTCCCGGGACAAATTTTGAAATTCGAGACAAAAAACACAATTTCCTTGGCTTTGAGTCCGTTTGTGTTCATAATTTATAAGTTGTGAAAGGCATCAATAATAAGGCCACAATGTGGATTAACAAGTTGTGAAAGGCATCAATAATTAGGCCACAATGTGGCCTAATTATTGATGCCTTTCACAACTTATAAACTATGGACACAGACGGACTCAGAATCAAGTAAATAGATAGATATTAAAATTTCTTGCCTGATGTTCCCTATATGCATGGGGGAATATTGGGGCGGGGAGGGGGTAACTGAAATTGGGGGAGGACATGTGCTCCATCACCCCCCCCTCCCCCCTGGCTACGCCACTGTAGATAGATAGATAGTTCAAAGACAATAACAATAGACAATAAACAATATAAAGATAACCATACATTTCAGTATATATTAGTATATAATCAACATTTATTAGGTGAATCATTTCTTATTCGAAGAAATGATCTAACCATGTTGCAGATGACGTTGCATGTATCACTTCTCTTGTTACTCATTATACATAAGAATTTTTGTTTGTCGCTCGTGTTTGTAAAGTTTTGATTTAGTTTCCCAATTTCCGCGAAATATTTTTTTCTGATTCAGCATAATTATATTGGACATCTCATGATGAAATGCTTTTCTGTTTCGATTTCTGAATTACGCATTTTGCAAATCCTTTCATTAAGAGGTAATTTTCAATTTCCAGTACTACTTCGTAATTCACAGAAGAGTTTTCTCAAGTCCATATTTTTACCATTTTTTAAATATGATTCTAATTCATAATCAGATTTAAATTCTCTATATGCTCTTAGTTTGTTCTTTCCTCTTGGTCTATCGTCATCAAATATGTCTGCCATGAAATTAGAAATGTAGTTATTCTCCAGTTTCATGATGAAGTTATCTGCCATAAAAGAATGTGTACTATCGTTATTCATTATCTCGCTTATTATTGGTATATCGAATTTATTTTACAATTTATCCGAGATGGTAAAATCACTGCATAATGCTGCAGCCTTGAATGTTGGCGATTCTTTATTAATTGCACGAAGTTTTGAAGTGTTTTTAACAGCGTGAGTCAATGATTCAATTACAACTGGATATCTACCAAGTTCCGCGCGCACTACATGATTCGACGACCTTCTATTTACTACAAAATTTAAGGTGTACCGTTTCACATGGCACGCTATCAATTCTGTTTAAAGCGGCCCATACACTATCAATGTTATTGACAATAATATTGAGTAAATAATATTGACAATATATTTTTTGCCACAAACTACTCAATAGTTTCTTCAATATTTTCGGTCATTTCTTCGTCTGCCACCGCGCTGTAAACATGGATCCAGTTGTGGGTTTAGGCGTGGTACTGGCCCTGAGTAACGAAAAACAAAATAAAAAGAAATGGTGGACTAAACGATGGTTTTTAGAAAGACTTAAACTTCTTTTTCACATCCTCCTTTGTTGCATTCTCATAACGTTCTTGGTACTTGGAAAGAAGGGTGCTGTATGCTGCTTCCTTTTTAGAGTGGTTAGCATATTCAGCACTGGTAATTTTCCAGAGACATGGCAGCTCTTTGTATACGTCAATGTACTCTAGTATGAACTTTCGTTCATCCTCTTTGGTGTTCTTTGCCATGTTTACGCTACGGTGACTTCAGATTTAATGAAATATTGCGTAATATTATTGACGGAACCCACACACTATCAATATTATTGACGGTCGTAAAATATTGAAGAAAATATTTCAGAGATCTCAGATATTCGTCAATAATATTGATCAATCTTCAATATCTCCCACACACTGACAATAATATTGTCAATACCGTTTATTGACAATATTATTGTCAATAATATTGATAGTGTATGGGCCGCTTAAGTTCATTGTCGAAGCCCATATTTCTCTACCATACAACATGATAGGTTTGATTAGTTTTTCAAATAATTTTAACCATGTTTCAATCGATGATATGGGGGCGCGGTGGCATTGCGGTAACCGGTTCTCTTCAGATCACCGAAGTTAAGCAACGTCGAGCCCGGTTAGTCCTTGGATGGGTGACCATCGGAGCGATCGATTCGGACTCCCGCGTTGTGTCCTTCGGCAAGGCACTTCACTCCGATTGTCCACATGAGGGCACGATGACGCCGTGTACTAAAGCGTACTGCACGTCGATGGTGCGCACGTCTTCAACCAATCTAACCCTGCCTGTGCTGCAGAGCGGAGTTACGAAGTTGGGGAGGTGACAGCTGCTCGGTGGTTCTCTGCGGGTACTCCGGCTTCCTTCACCCCTAAAAATGTCACCGACACGATATGACCTTGGCTGTTAATGTGTCGTTAAACCCTAATAAATACATAAATCGATGATATGTAATGTTCCCGTAAAGATTTTACCAAGGAAAATAATGCCTTCGTGCCTTTACTGGCCATTTTCATTTGGGCCTTCTTGAATGGCCCATTCGTGGAAAGCTTTATAAGGCTATTCATTAACGACACCAACACCAGTACCGCCTATTATGAATGATGGTGTTGTTTTGGGACATCCTTTGTGGAGAACCATGCATTTAGTTTTATCTGCATTTATAGCCAGTTTATTTTTCTGCGAACTCGTGTGCAACGCATGTAAGTAGTTTTGTAAACCTTCTTTTGTTTGAGATACGTGACCAAATCATATTCAAACTGAAGATGATTTACTAGTTTATTATCAATGGATGCCGATGCGCACTTTCGATCGAATTCTTCTGTTATATCATCAATACATTTTGAATAGCGAAGGGGGTATCACGCAGCCTTGTCTGACACCAATTTTTGATACGGATGGGGTCCAATTCCCTCCCTCGTTTGTGTAGCATAAGAGCTATTTTCATACAATGATCGTATTGTTTTCAAAATAGACCCACTTATCCCCACCCTCTTTAGTTTCTGGAACAGCATACATCGATTCACCGAATCAAATGCCTTTCGAAAGTCGACAAATGCCACATACAGGTGTTTATTCTGGCGTATGTATCTGTTAACCAAGATTTTCATGATGAAAACACTATCAATGGTACTACGATTTTTTGAAAACTCAAACTGATTATCACTTATTATCCCATTTCTATTAAAGAAACATTTTAGTCTTTTATTGAGTATATTATTGAATAGTTTTCCAAAGGAGCTGCTTAGTGCAATAGCCCTGTAGTTATTTGGATCATGACGATCCCACTTTTTGTGGATGGGCTTAATGACTGACTGACTCCATACCTTAGGGTAATGTGAGGATTTATAGACAATATTAAAAGTTCGTGTTACTTCGACTGTAAACGGTAGAACTGCCTTAAGAAGTTCGTTTCTTGTTCTATCTTTACCGTAGACTTATTATTTTTCATCTCTTTTATTGCACAAAGAACTTCGCCTGGTATAATGCCATTATCATTGATACTATATTTTATTACTGATGCCTTGTCATTTGCCAATATACGTGCCTCGTTTTTGTGACCGTCATTGCCGTATAAATTATTGAAAAAAATCCACCGATGTGTCAGGATCGAGGTCATCGTAATCCGACATTTTACAGGATCTCATGTTTTTAATCATATTCCAATACTCATGTGGGTCTGGTGTTTCTAAAGAGTTTTTTTTTTATTCAAAATCCACATAAAATCTTTTTCGTTTAAATTTTAATTCTCATTTATATTCCTTCTTGGCTTTAAAAAACTTAACAGCAAGAGATCTATGAAATGGGAAGTTTCGTGTTTCCGTTGCTATCTTATAATTTTTTTTCTTTAGTACCTTACATCTGTCATCAAACCACTGCCGTTTTCTTCTCGTTATTTTGTTATTACATTTCACTCGTTTTTGATGCCATGTGATTTACTGCCGTTATAATAGATGTTAGTTTGTCTACTGCGCTCTCACTTCTCTTATGGTCATTCTGAAAAGACTCCATGTTGAATTGTTTTATTTTATTCTGAATATCATTGCTTTTAATTCCAGTTATTCCAGTTGTCGCTTTAACAAAACTTTCGGCTGTCCATTTTAGTGGATATAGCGGTTTGTGATATTTGTATTCTGTTTTGTTAATAGAAACTTCCGGTGATACGTATACTAAGTGTATCGCTAATTGACAATGATCTGAGAACTCATTTGGCGACTTTACACAGAAATATGTAATATCTGATAAATATCCGTTTGATATGATAATAGAGTCAATAAAGCTATTACCATTGTACTGTACTGATGACTAGTAAAATTCCCCAAACTATCCCCGGTTGTTCTACCGTTGTGTGCATAGAAATCAATTGCCAACCAAACGAATTCACGTGAACATTCAGACTCGCAAGGGGAGTTACATCGTCAGATTTGTAAATTTGTGGTAACGGAGAATGATCGTCACCGTCATCCGCAACAAAATCAACTAATTCTCCAGTTCTTGCATTGAAATCACCACCGAGTATAATCATTACATTATTTTCTAGTCGAGATACCAACAATTCTATGTCAGTAAAAATATTTTCTTTTCTGTCATTATCTCTCCATTATGACTCTACAACAGAACACAATGCGCAAATAAATTTCGAAACTAAGCCTACAATTATTTGTTTGTTTATTGGGGTTTAACAATACTCAGCAGCATGGCCCACACCATGTCGGAAGTTATTTTTCATTGTAATGACAAATGAAACAATTAGAAAAATTAGAAGCAATTACTTTAAAAAAACACAGTATAATTATGCTAATAAAAGGACACAAAAAACCAGGATGCGAAACTCTCACCAAAGACGTTTGCACGCGGCGTTTAACGTGTGACATCATCGGTATGATAGTATCAAAATCAAAGTATCACTTTCAAGTATATGGTAAGCTATTAAAGTGAATACAGCACGGTATTCAAAACAGCGAAAAGGTAAGGACGCATGCATCTGTTTTCATTTTTATTGATATGAGCTGGGAGCAGTCTACCGCGAAACTCATGCGACTTGTCCTATGTACTTGGGCTAAGGCGTATCTGGGAGAAGTCGTAGGACTCTCAGAAAGACCAGGTGGGGGAGTAAAAGGCGACGATATGTTGAGAAAAATAAATTTTGCGGCGAAATATCATGAACTAGGCTGCTGTCATTGTTCTAAATCTGTCTACTTTTTGTCTTTCTGGGACGAATTTTATGTCTTATTATATCTGGTTGTACGACAAGTGCCCCTTACCCGCCCCCCTCCCCCACCCCCGCAACTACAAGTGTTATCAGTCCAAAAATGCACAGTCAGTCAATTGCTCCCCACTCCAGTTGAATTAGAAGCCAGGACAACTGCTCCCCCCCCCCCCCATCAGGTGGATTGGCAGCCAGCACAACTGTCCCAATCGAACTGACAGGCAGGACAACTGGCCCACTCCGCCTCCAATTGACAATTTGGTAACCAGGACGACTGCTCTGACTGTGCGGCCTCACACCTTAATAGCTGAAATCAACTACATGAATGACAAAAATCTACCAAAGTATATTAGTACCACTTTAGGGGACGTTCCTCGTGCCATTATCGCTAATTTCTTGGGCATTAATACGCAATAAATCATCTCGTGACGTGCCGGGCCGTTAATGGCATCTCCTTTCCATTAGCGCCCGGCGGCCCGACACGTCACGTGACCGAATTACATCCTGTTCCGAATCTTTTGTTTCCGCTTTGTAAGTTCGGATGTCGCGCGAGAAAAACAAACCCCATAACAGTCATCTTGGTGTTCACATCAATTAAAACGGTTCAAAACTCTCTACTGGAACACGAGGGGCCAAATAATGATATAAGGTCAGTACAGATATGTATCATTCTGGTTTTTAAAGCTGCCAAACTCCGATGCTGATTTTTTTGCTTCAATTATTTCATACTTGGTTTTTAAAAACAAAATTTCAAAAGTAAATGCTGACATGTCATGAATATTCAAAGTTCAAACTCTTAACTTGTTCATTTTCTATTCACATTGAAATGTCAGTATATTTCTTGATTGAAGGACAAGTATGTTGAATAAATCTCGGATTTGATTAAACTATTGACTTGCAGTTATTTTGAGGTTATTTGAATGTCCTTCCCTATTAATGGTCATAATAAGTTAAGCAACGTCGAGCCCGGTTAGTCCATGGATGAGTGACTGTCTGAGCGATCGATTCGGACTCCCGCGTTGTGTCCTTGGGCAAGACACTTCCCCGATTGTCCACATGGGGGCACGATGACACCGTGTACTAAGGCGTACTGCATGTCGCTGGTACGCATGTCTTCAACCAATCTAACTCTGCCTGTGCTGCAGAGCGGGGTTACGATGTTGGGGAGCTGGCAGCTGCTCGTCGTTGCTCGGTGGTTCTCTCCGAGTACTCCGGCTTCCTCCACCGGTAAAACTGTCACGGTCATGATTAGCCACTGTGCATAAGTATATGACCTTAAACACCAATAAATAAATAAATGGTAATAATATGCTACTCAAAGTTTGCTAAGCACCAAGTATATCCAACTACCTGTTTTACGTTTTAGTTGAAATATTGTAATGAAAAGTGTATATATATTTTATTTAATTATATCTTTAATGATTTAAGTACAGAAATTAAGATTTTATTTGTGTTTGACATTATTTTTTAGCTTTTGAATACGATAACCATGGAAAATGGATATTATTGTTAAAAGGGGAAATTTTTTAACTTTCAGAAATGTTGACGGAGCGAACTGGTATGGGTTCAATATCGAGTATGAGACCCATTACCGTTAATTACAGCTTGACAACGCCTTCTGATGCTCCCAATCAGGTGCCTGGTGGTCCTGTGTGGGATGTTGTTCCATTCTTGGACCAGCATGGCACAAAGCTCCTGGACACTTCTTGGCTGGACTGGACTGGCTGAAATTGCAAGCTGCCACTCATGCCAGACATGTTCGATTGGATTGAGGTCAGGGGATCTTGCTGGCCAGTGCAAACGCCCAACCCCCTCCCTCAGTCGGTACTCCCCGTCAGCATGGGCAACATGAGGACGGGCATTATCGTCCATCAGAATGAATCTATCACCCGCTGCACATGCATACAATCTGACGTGGACATCCAGGATCTCATCAATATACCGCTGTGCAGTCAATGTACCACGTTCAAGGACACAGAGCTCTGAACGTCCATCCCTGCTGATGCCGCCCCAGACCATGATTGACCCTCCAACATAGCGGCCATGCTCAGCAATGTTGGCAGCATGGAATCGCTCTCCTGGTCTTCTCCATGCCCTAGAACGCCTATCTGTGTGGTCTAGGCAGTGCCTTGACTCATCTGTAAAAAAGGACAGGTCGCCAATCTTCTCTGGTCGATCCAACGCTGTCCATGGCCCCTTCATATCGTGCATGGCGGTGGTTCTGCGACAGCGGAATAAGAATACATGGTCTACTCGATCGGAGACCACCTTCGTGCAACCTTGCCCGGATAGTCTGCGTCGAAACATTTACCCCGGGTGCATTCTGAAGGTCACTGCGAAGCTGGGTTGCTGTGGCAAAGCAGTTCCTACGGGCCTGAATGATCAAAAAACGGTCTTCAGCTGCAGATGTTGCCCTGCCACCACCATGCCGTCTTACTGGTGTGCCATACTGCCGAAATCTTGCCCAGGCTCTGGTGATCACCGTATGGTGCACACCAAGGGCTTCACCAATCTGACGATGGGTAGCCCCCTGCTCCACCATCCCTACAGCCCGCCACATTTCTGCTTCAGACAAATGCCTTCTTACATTTGCATTTGCCATATTCAATCATTAAATCACAAGGGTTTGTGTTGAAATGAAGATTGAATACCCTACACATGGCATGTACATGTATACAGTACACGAAAACATCATGAAAATCAAGGGGTACATGTTTTTCATGACTGTCACGAAAAGTCTGCCTGTCAAGAGAGCTAATGTAAACACTGGGGACCATCTCAATAATTCCTCAATCATATCCATCAAAAATGTCGCAAATATGTCACGAGCAAATGCTCACAATGATGTGTCAAATATTTGGTGCTTAGCAAACTTTCAGTAGTAAAGTAATAACACGACTTTCTCGGGGATTCCGGTTCTACTTGCGGCCCGCCAGAAATGATTAACAGCACTCTGTCTTATTAACTTATAAGAAATCGGGCTGTCAATCATTTCTGTTGGGCCGCCAATGCTCTTGAAAATCATGTTATTGTTCTATAGTTTGATAGAGGGGGGGGGGGGGGGGGCTGATATCCGTACACCCTTATATATTGTTATTAAAGAGAATGGATGAGCAGATAATTTGTCGAGCGAGAGGGAAGATGTGGGAGCAGGGGGGGGGGGGGGAGAAGAGGGGGAGAAAAAGAAATCTTATACCATTTTTCTAGCCACTTCACCCACCCCACCCCTCACATGATCACACGCTACAATACTACTAGCTTCAGTTAGCTACGACCTACCATTTTACGCAGTGATATTAGCCCTTAAATTTTACTGAAGGGATTTGTCAACAGGTTGGTGGTGAGAAATATATATTAATAGTTGGAAATTTGGTGCCTCAGAATGCTGGTAGTTCGCGACCCCAAAGCAGTCAAATCTGTGAGTTGCAGCATGGGACGTTTTAGATTTCAATTTTGTATGACCAGAGAGGTTTTTCAACTCCATTCGAAACAATATGAACTCGAGAATGAGTGGGGATTATAAACATCAAATGTCAGTAGTCGGACAATGACAGACAAAAGAGGTGTGGTACATACAATAGGAATTCCACAAAAAAACCCTAAAATTCTGGAGACCACTCAGAAAGGTCATATAAGCAGAAGGGATGTGCAAGTAGGCTTTTCTCAATTCGAAAATTTAGCGTGATCACCGAAAGGGGTGCAGTTGGAATTACGCCGGTGGGACTCCCACCACCTCCATATTCAAAATCTCTAGCCCCATTCTTATATTCATATTCAGTGAGAGAGATGAGAGGGTAGATATATACACCCCTAACGTCTAATTATAATAGGAATCGGTAAAAAATAAATTGCGTTCTCCCCTCACCAGTGAGATCAAACTCCTCGGCGATTAACATTTCGTGTGAACTTGAAATTTACAAATGGATTTTCACAAGCGCAAAACAAAAGTTGTTCTCGCTCTACTGGTGAGTATAACAAGGCGCGGCAGATCACGATGGAATGCCAAAATGTATTAATGCGCGATCGAAATTTTTCACTGTTTCAGAATTAAATTGTTGAATTATTTCAATTCAATGTTGAAGAATTATTATTGAGGCGAAAATGAAGTAGAAATTTCTTTTAATGAATTTGTTTGTGGCTAAAAATTACGTCATTTCGCCAACACTCCCGAAAACTATTTTGCGTGGATGTACACAACATCCAATGTGATCTGTGTCGGCGGAAACAGCGATCAGCTGATTGTGCACACAGATTTCTTGCGTGGTATGGGCGTCGTATGGGCGTCGGTTTGGATCGTTTCAGATGAAGATTCAAATGAAAGGGGTATAATAAAAAGAAAATCAAATGTTTTTCTTGTGAATACCGGGATTAAACTCATTCGAGAGTGAGAGAATTTGTATTTTAACTTGCAGCAAGCTGCTCGTGAAAATACGAATTCTCTCACTCACTCATGAGATAAATCCCGGTATTTACAAGAAAACAGCAGATATCCTCTCTATATTCAAAGTTCGGTTCAGGGTTTGTCCTTAAATCTTTGCCCGTGATCACTGTCTCTGAACAGCACAGGTCACTGATCCGCAGCTGGCGGAATCAGGAGCCTATCAACGAGAGATTGTGCAGACATCAAACGGAATAAGCCTTTTTCGAAACTTCCATCTTGGCTTTTAAGGGGTCGTCCAACCTAACTTTGGTCAATTTTTTGCCATTTTTCCCAATGCCTCAGAAACAGATAAGAGAAGTAAGGAAAGGCAAATTATATATCAAAATAATGAGTAAAGTGCATAGAAAAGGTACATATATTTTTTTTCAGGAAAAAAAGTGAATTTTATGATTTTGAAGAAGATTAATTTGCAAATGGCATAAGTAACGAACCGGTAAAACCACAAAATAATCGGTAATTCGAAAGCCTTGTCCTCAATATAATGATAACATACTACAGACTCGAAGAAAGCATTTTTTGACACACACTCTGGTGGGTTTTGACGTTTGAATGTAATAACGCCAACACAAATTTTTGATGTTCCGGATGTGGCCATGTTTCAATGATGTTTATTCCGGTCATGTGATTACGATGTGGTTCTTGCAGAAATACTCAATTTCGGCAATCGTAAGAATGCAAGGACGTGATCACGCCCTTTTTTTGTTCGAGACAATGTATGAGCGGATTTGCAAACAGGTGACAGCAAATACTTGAGCTGTTAATGTCATAACTGCAAAATATGGTTCGAAATTCCCTCTCGTGTTTACAGGCCGTCTGAACTTTTTTGTTGACAAAAAATCTGAATTATTGCGCACTAGAAAGACAACATGAACCACTTGTAAAAAAAAATAACCGAGTGTATAAAATCGGGACGATACACATAAAATAAGGCAATATTCATAACAAAGTAAGCAGAATGCTTCAGAAATCACTTTTTCACGAAGTATATTCCAAGTGACCTGGAACTATATTAAGCGTGTTGATTTCCCCCAGATGTTGTGAAGTTATTTACTTCCTAGTAACCATGGAATTTGAAGGCGGGTATGTTTGATGTCTGCAAAGGACCGATTGAAGATGGGTTGAAAATGATGCATTCGTGCTTTTAAATAAAGTGCGTCGATCAGTGTCTTTTATGATCATTTTACACTGACAAATGTGACAAATCTCTTTCACCGGAAACCATCCGCCAATTTGCATATCACAATAAACATAACCGCTGTCACGGAGTGTCAGCGTGGCCGTGTGGTCAAAACCGAAACGAATTATAGAATGCACGGTCAATATTAGCTGCAATTGGCTTTTAAACAAATGAAATACACGAAATATTCGCAATTTCTTCATTATTCATGCCGAGTTACTTTTTAACCAAACCACATGCGTTCAGTTTCGTTTGTCGGCATCAAACTGATATTGTTTGTGGTAATTAAATAGTACGAGAAGGCGAAGGAAGCCAAATATTTTCCATCATCTATTAATTAATTCAAATTGATAATTTCTTTTATTTTACTGAAATTATGAACTGATAAGGTGGGTGTGTTGCGATTATTATGCCCCAGACCTGGAAGTTGGAAAATCAAAGGTGCATCTAGGGCCGTGCAGTGGTGACCCCTGCCCTCTTAATCTTAGTCTTACCCATTCATCATTACATGTACCAACATTCTCCCTTGTATCTCAACCATTGCTACTCCAATTTGAAGGATATTTGGTGTTGTGATCGAGCATCATGGGGAAACAATGCCTGTGTAGCTGCTGTAGCATGTGTTTCTTCCCACATTTTTTCAGAGTTGTGGTACTTTTTCACTCTTTTGAGTTAGAAAATTTTGTTTATAACTAGTTGATTTGTTACAATTTGTTGCAAAGTGCCTGCTAATACCCTCAATTGTATTGCTACAGAATTTTCTTGTGAAGATTTTGTTCCTATAACTTATCAAGCAACAACCTAATGAATATTCTGTATAAAGCCACCAATCTGATGTTTGACACTTTTATCGGAGCTGTTTTGAAGGCTTACGGAACTCAAAATGTTGATTATGGCAGGACTTTTCTATTCACCCATTAATCGATAAATTAAGTGTTATAGTTGGAAGTAAGAAGCATGAAAGGTCCAGAACTAAAAGTCTAAAAAGAATGTTTTGCAATGTAACATGATTTTTACAGATACACTTATTTGGAGGGTTACCTGTCTGATAGTGTTTGGAACATGTGTGACCAGGATCTTCAAAAAGAAAAAAAGAGTTAAACTTTGAGAAAAAAGACATATGCCTTGAGTGCCGGAGGTAGCGTCATACAAGGAAGAGAGCCCCCCCCCCCCCCCCCCCCCCCGCCTCTGGGAATTTTTTTGTGTCAAATGGAGCTCACTTGTCATCTTTTGGGGATTGCTTTGTGTACTGCGTTCTTGAAAAAAATATGTGAGACCCTCTGGATGTGCCCTTCTGATCTCAATATGTCAATAAGCCTCCTTGGGGAAAGTACATGCAATAATGGTTATGTAAGGTTGATTTGATGTGTTTTGAATAACAATGTACTTTTAAGTACATTCGATGGTTTATTGCAGTGACAGGTTACAGTTACCCTTATTTCTTCTCCAACAGATATCATGAGTGTATTGGTGTCTAAGAGTTAAACAAAGCTATTATACTTATTGATAAACCAGACAAATTTAACAATTTAATCACTATCAAATTGATGCATGGGATAAAAGGGGTTACAGTGCAAGGGGTTTGTAAATATATTTATTCAACTACAATGTATGACTTTGCAGTGCATTCTACATAGGAGAATATCATATTTTCTTTCCAAACCATTACAGTAACACATACATCTTGATATTGGGAGACACTCTTTTGTCCTTCCATACTTCTTCTGCTGGACTCCTTCAAGTTGACCTTTGTTGAACTCCCCAAATCAAAACATAAACAAAAGAAAATGTCTGCCTTCAATCAGTGAGCACTCCACTTATAACATTTGGTCTCAATCTTTATCACTTTCATGAATTAGTAAAAGATTTCTTCGAGTATGTACTTAAATGTTTATAGAATACAGCTGTTATTTTATTTTGAGGTATTTTATTGTAAAAATTTTGTTCTCTTACTTATGCCACAGCAGACTTTCAGGTGGTGCTATTTACACATGGCAGCAGTTCCATAGCAAATTTCAGTTTCATGTTCTATGTTTCATTCCAAGCATTTTGGTATATAATTTATTGGGGTTATTCATTTTGGGACTTTTTTAGACTTGAAAGAAAATTACATGAAATTTGACCAAAGTTAGGTTGGACGTCCCCTTAATCTATGCAAGGTCACGGGTCACGGGGTGCAAACAAAGCGATTTCCATGTTCGTCTCGTTGAGTTCTGTGTCAGCCAAATCCACGAGATTTGTGAAATATCAAGTTTAAATTTGTAGAACCGATGTCATCATTCGCATTAACTGAAGGGGCAACCCCAGATGGCTTTAAACGAGGAGATATCACAGGTTTAAAGAATTTTTTTAAGGAGGCGAGGACTTGTTTTGAGTGGCAACAAGGAAACACTCGTTGCACGAGGTTTCACGGCTTGCGAAATCCCCGAAAGTTTTCGAAACAGTGCTAACGGCCACAGAGTCATGACACAGTGTGCATTCAAACACCATTTAAGCCGATAAGAACTCAATTCGAAATAATTGAAAGTTCTCATACAATATTGCCATTGCCTTAAACAAATGGTAAACTTGGACAAATGTTCTTTGAATTCGCACTAATGAACGTAATGGGGCCCGAAGCACTTCACCTGCTCTCTTCTCCCATTGCTTACAAAGTGTTTTCTTGAAATGTTTGCACCTCGCGACCTATGACCTTGCACAGATTAAAAGTCAAGATGGCAGTTTCGAAAAAGACTTATACAATCATCTGCAGGTTTCCAGACACAAAATTATTGTTCATATAAAAAAAAATCTTTCCGATTGCTTTGTGCTTTTAAAGTTTCATTAACAAGAAAAAATGAAAGTGTCAATGACACTGTAGCTCAACTTGTCAAGACAAAGACATGTATATGTATAGTATGTGACACAGCAATGACAAACATCTAGGTAATGACCTGATAACAAAGGTACATATAAAGTATTCTAACAGTCTGTACATAAATACTGACCGTTGCCTGTAACAAATGTATAGGTAAAGTATTGTAAAGGTGGGTGACAGTCAGATGCTAAACTAGAAAAGAAATCTTTGAGTCCCAGAGTGGGTCTGACTGAACCCCAAAATATTTGTTCTCATAGCACAGTGATAACAAAGGCACCCCAAAACACACTCATTCCTGTCCCAAGGTGAAAACAAAGGTACCCAAGAAGTTTCGTGAAGATCAGTTCACAAATATGAGCTGTGTAGAAGTTGTGACAAAAAACTGATTGGACCTAATTTCGGTACAAAATGGCCACTGGCAGCCATCTTGAATTTTGGACCGCACCCAGAAACACTCGTTCTCGTCCCAAGGTGATAACAAAGGTACCCAAGAAGTTTTGTGAAGATCGGTTCATAAATACAGACTCTAGCCCGAGCCGTATTGACATGTGTACTTACTGTGTGTAAGTAGCACTGAAAAAATCAAAGTTCATCTAATTTGCATAATGTCTGCACGAGAAAAAAACCCGTATTATATGTGATGTATCCCATGGTACTAAACATTCACACAAAAAATTATTCAAATCAGCGCTTTCATTTGGAAGTTCTGTGCAAAAATCTGATTGCACCAAATTTTGTACAAAATGGCTGCCATCGGCCATCTTGAATTTCGGACTGGAATCAAAAACACTCGTTCTCGTCCCACGGTGATAACAAAGGTACCCAAGGAGTTTCGTAAAGATCGGTTCATAAATACGGCCTCTAGCCCGAACCGTATTGGCATTTGCACTTACAGTGCTGAAAGTAACACCAAAAAACATCAAAGTTAGTCTAATTTGCATAATTTCTGCACGAGAAAAAAACCTGTACTATATGTGATGTATTCCATGTTACTAAATATTCATACAAAAATTTATTCAAATCAGAACTTTCATACAGAAGTTCTGTACAAAAGACTGATTGCACTAATTTTGGTACAAAATGGCTGCTGGTGGCCATCTTGAATTTCGGACCACACCCAAAAACACTCGTTCTCATCCCACAGTGATAACAAAGATACCCAAGAAGTTTCGTTAAGATTGATTCATAAATACAGCCTCTAGCCTGAGCCGTATAGAAGTTGTGTACAAAAAACTGATTAGACCTAATTTCGGTACAAAATGCCACTGGCAGCCATCTTGAATTTTGGACCGCACCCAGAAACACTCGTTCTCGTCCCAAGGTGATAACAAAGGTACCCAAGACGTTTCGTGAAGATCGGTTCATAAATACAGACTCTAGCCCGAGCCATATTGACATGTGTACTTCCTGTGTGTAAGTAGCACTGAAAAAATCAAAGTTCATCTAATTTGCATAATTTCTGCACGAGAAAAAAAACCCGTATTATATATGATGTATCCCATGGTACTAAACATTCACACAAAAAAATATTCAAATCAGCGCTTTCATATGGAAGTTCTGTGCAAAAATCTGATTGCACCAAATTTTGTACAAAATGGCTGCCATCGGCCATCTTGAATTTCGGACCGGACCCCAAAACACTCGTTCTCGTCCCACGGTGATAACAAAGGTACCCAAGGAGTTTCGTAAAGATCGGTTCATAAATACGGCCTCTAGCCCGAGCCGTATTGGCATTTGCACTTACAGTGCTGAAAGTAACACCAAAAAACATCAAAGTTTCAAAGTTAGTCTAATTTGCATAATTTACGCACGAGAAAAAAACCCGTATTATATGTGATATATCCCATGGTACTAAACATTCATACAAAAAATTATTCAAATCAGAGCTTTCATATGGAAGTTCTGTACAAAAAAAAATTTCTGCATCGTCGGTACAAAATGGCTGCTGGCAGCCATCTTGAATTTCGGACTGCACCCAAAAACATGCGTTCTCATCCCACGGTCATAACAAAGGTACCCAAGAAGTTTCGTAAAGATTGGTTCATAAATACGGCCTCTAGCCCGAGCCATAGCAGCTTGGCACTTACAGCTCTGAAAGTAACACTAAATAAATCAAAGTCAGTCTAATTTGCACAATTTACGCACGAGAAAAAAACCCGTATTATATGTGATGTATCCCATGGTACTAAACATTTATACAAAACTTTATTCAAATCAGAACTTTCATAAAGAAGTTCTGTACAAAAAACTGATTTTTGCATCATCGGTACAAAATGGCCGCTGGCAGCCATCTTGAATTTCGGACCGCACCTAAAAACACTCGTTCCCGTCCCAGGGTCATAACAAAGGTACACAAGAAGTTTCGTAAAGATCGGTTCATAAATACGACCTCTAGCCCGAGCCATAGCCAATTGTTGACAGACGGACAGACGGACGGACGGACGGACGGACGGACGACGGGCCATGACAATAGCTCAAATTTGACTTCGTCAAAGTTGAGCTAAAAATGAATTTGGCGAATATGTGTTTTTATTGCAGACGATTTTGCAAGTCTCATTGCGCTTGTGCAAAAATTTTAGCTGTTTGCAACGTTTTTGTTTGTAGATGAATGATTTTATTACTTTCCAAAGTGTGATTTACTGGGATTTCCCGGTTTGATTTTAAACGATAACTTCACAAGTGAATTATGCAATCAACAATTGTGTCATGTATCCGTGCGCGCAAACGAAGACGCTTTGCCGTGGGTGTAATGGGGACTTGGAGCATGAAAACATGAAAAACAGACGACACTTGCAAAAAAATTCTTGAATAACTATTATTTTCATTCAAAAACATAGGTTATGATCCCTTATTGGAACGAGCTCGTTCCAATGAGGGGTCATAACCTATGTTTTAGAGACAAAACATAGACTGAAAATTAAATGGCGAGTTTTGAGAATAGCGCTGGCCGGTTTTGGACGTTATGTTAGGTAAAGGGTTAAATAATATAATTATCATTAATAATGAAAAGTAATAAACAGAGTAATCGCTTGACTGGACAGGTTACGTGAAATAATTCATTCGAGGCGAGGGGCTATATTGTAAAACACTCGTGCGCATTCGTGTTTGTACAACATCCCTCACCTCTCATGAATCATTTCGCGTAACCAGTCGAGTCAAGCGATTACTCTATGTTTATTTGGCAGTCGCAACCAGTAATCTTTAGAAATATTGATTCGTCTTTCAACAAAGTGGACTTTTAATAATAATTAGGGAATAAAGAAATCAAATTGATCCACAACCGTCAATAATCCGGAACCGCCGTAACAACTCGAACTGTATGTACTGTTCACAAAGAATAGTAACTGCAGGAAGTATACCAAAAAATCGACCACGAAATAATAAATAGCATGCTTTGGACTTCTTTGCGGAAGAGAAAACGAAACTTGAGTGACGTAATTCGCGAGGTAAGTAAAAAATCTAACAAGCTTGGTCGTTTAATTTAAAGAGGACTGTACAGGTGTGAAACTGCTAAGCTGAATTGTTCCAAATGCAACCAAATACGTTACAGATCGCTTGCGGCTCAAGAAACGGATCGGTGACATGAACCTATAAGTAATAAATACGGGTTTAATCCAGACCATCAAGAGTGTGATTGGCAGCGAGGTGAACAAGAAATATTTATTGTTGAAATAGCGTGTGTTGTGTTGAATGATATTGCGGTTATTTTTACTTTTTGATTTTAGATTGTTCAAGTGCAACTGGTATCACATCAAGATAGAAGCGGAGATCAAGTCATACGAACTGTTACGGCAAGTTGGTAAAACAAGAGGCTTCATTGGACTTATAAAAAGCAAGCGCGTCTGGGCGAATTTTAGGCATCATAGGCAGATCAGATAAAAGGGCCCTTCCTTTATTTAAACGGCGTGTGGCATGAAGAGCAGAGGCTTCGCGAGGACGATCTGACCGATTTGTGGAGGGGGAGGGGGAGGGGGGAACCCAATTCGCCCCGAATGGCGACCGCATAGTAAAAGCGGCAGGCAAGTGGGGAGAAAGTTGGAGATGCAGGGAGAAAGATTTTAAAGAGCGCCTCAAGATTTCTTCCCTGTCTCAGGGGCAGTTCATCAATTCCCAGTGTCTCCAAATCCCCTCCAATCATCGTTAAATTCTGAGTACCGTAAACCGGGGTGAATAGTTAGGCCTACGGTTTAGAACAACTTCATGTTTTCTATATTAACCCTTTACCTAACATGAAAAGCAGACGACACTTGCAAAAAAAATTCTTGAATAACAAATTTTTTTCATTTTTTATCTCAAAAACATAGGTTATGACCCCTCATTGGAACGAGCTTGTTCCAACGAGGGGTCAATACCTATGTTTTTGAGACCAAAAAATGAAAAAATAATGAAAATTAATTGGTGATTTTTGAAAATAACGCTGGCCGGTAACATTTTAAGTTTTTATTTACAACACCAAAAGTTTCCCTTCCGGCAGGTTTCAGGGTGTTTGGATGATCTCATGGATGATCTCATGTGACGTCACGTGACCCAGTTAGATAATGTTTGGTTGTCAGGGTAGCCCATGTGAGCGGCCGTGTCGTGACGTAAGTACAATAGTGATACTTGGTTCCATTATGCATTGGCAGCGCGTGTTGCTAGGGTGACAGTGTTTCCGTTGTCCATTTTGTATACCGGGCCGCCATCTTGGTTTCTATGGTGGCATGTGCTTGCTATGAGCCTGGAAGGCCTCTAATGGGGGGGGGGGGGGGTGGTGTTTGGGGCTGTTCGACTGAAGGAGAGTATATCTGTTTACCCGTCAGGGTATGGTAGCGCTGTGTACTAAGGCGTAGGGCACGTCGATGGTGCACCTGTCTCCAACCAATGTTAACCCTGCTTGTGTGGAGTTAGTACGTTAGGGTGCCTGACAGTTGCTCGCCGGTTCTCGCTGGGTACTCCGGCTTCCTCCACCCGTAACACTGTCCAACACGAGGTGACCCTGGCTGTCGAAAGTGTCGTTAAACTCCCAATAAATAAATAAAATATGATTACCACAAACAACCCAGTCCCTATTCTGTCTAGGCCTACTCGCATCCAAGCAACACAGGTGCTTGTCAGGTTCTTGTTTAACATAGAACGTACCTCACTCAAAGTAGGCCATGCTGACCCTGGCAGCCTCACTTGGGCACCCCTGAGCTCAATCTCTATGACTGACTGTGTGAGTGACATCAGTCAAGGGAGTAAGTGTAGTACAGGGCAGCACTGCTACGGCCGTTTGATCAGTCTGATACAATATAGGGGTCGGGAACAGCAACGTCGTGAATACTTTTCCATTCTAGTAACAAATGGCGTGCAGAAGCTCCAGTGTAAATAAAACAAAATGTTGGTGTTCAACTTTCCTGTCAAACTCTCAAGTCATAGTCGGCTATCTCTGTCTGACTTGGTATTCATAAGTTTAAGTATCAAAATGTTTTCTCAGGGGTGCACGCATCGATTTCTGAAAATCCAATTTGAAAAAAAGAGGTCCCGACCGGAAAAATTATCCGGAGCGGCGCGGCGTATCACACTTCTAAGGTTGCATATTGAAAATATTGACAGGTCTACCCCCAAATAATGAATATGGACTCTTCTAATTGCTGCATATAAACTGACATGGAAGATACCACCAGGTTCAAAGGGTTAATGTTATGTATTTTATTTCGTGCTTGTTGGTATTCTTCTTTTGATACCTTGGCCTCGTTGCTTTCCATCCTGGAGTTTTCTGCTCCTTCTGTACGCAGCACATTTGACTTTTCTGCCCTTTATGGCCTTTTTCAATTCGTCATTCACTCTGTACCCAAAAGTTCCCTGCCTCCATTAGGTTCACACCTATGGCATCTGCCATTTACTGGACATTGCCCCCCCCCCCCCCCCCCCACCCCCTGTGTACATTCGCAAGCTTTGGCTTTGGTTTAAGTTTTTATTCGAACTTCGCCAAGTCAGAACACAGGCGCCTGGAAACTCATTATATATAGCCAAATGCTTCAAAATAGCCCTCATATACGCCATCCCCCTAATATATATAATAACAATAGAAAGGCTGGAAACTTCAAACGCTCAAAATTTCATACCACGAAATTAAGTTACTCTCGTATCAAAGTTTTGAATCGAAAGCGGGGACACATACGTGTGTCTTCTGATGCTGAAATGGCTATTCTTTCAGAATCCGGTGCCCTATGTAAAATTAATTTGCATTAATAGCTTTTTCTAAGACGTTTTATTTGGATTTTCATGCTAAAATTTGTTTACAGCCACACCATTGTTGGGAGTTCTCGGCAGTGAATATCAGTCAGGGATATCGAGTGTTTGACTTGCACTCTTTCTCTGGCGTCAGGTTTTAGTCTTTGTGAAAAAATAAACGATCGTATATTTTTTCAAAAAACTGTGTTTAATATTAATATAATATTTTTTTACATTAATGATGCAATTGAGAATTTTAGAGAGACGTTGCTAATATTCGATATCCCTGACTGATATTCACTGCCGAGAACTCCCAACAATGGCGTGGCTGTAAACAGATTTTAGCATGAAAATCCAAATAAAACGTCTTAGAAAAAGCTATTAATGCAAATTAATTTTACAAAGGGCACCGGATTCTGAAAGAATAGTCATTTCAGCATCAGAAGACACACGTATGTGTCCCCGCTTTTGATTCAAAACTTTGATACGAGAGTAACTTAATTTCGTGGTATGAAATTTTGAGCGTTTGAAGTTTCCAGCCTTTCTATTGTTATTATATATATTAGGGGGATGGCATATATGAGGGCTATTTTGAAGCATTTGGCTATATATAATGAGTTTCCAGGCGCCTGTGGTCAGAATCCTTTCTGAGTTTACAAATCTCCTTAAGGGGACGTCCAACCTAACTTTGGTCAAATTTCATGTAATTTTCTTTCAAGTCTAAAAAAGGCCCAAAATGAATAACCCCAATAAATTATATACCAAAATGCTTGGAATGAAACATAGAACATGTGGAAACTGAAATTTGCCATGGAACTGCTGCCATGTGTAAATAGCACCACCTGAAAGTCTGCTATGGCATAAGTAAGAGAACAAAATTTTTACAATAAAATACCTCAAAATAAAATAACAGCTGTATTCTATAAACATTTAAGTACATACTCGAAGAAATCTTTTCCTAATTCATGAAAGTAATGAAGATTGAGACCAAATGTTATAAGTGGAGTGCTCACTGATTGAAGGCAGACATTTTCTTTTGTTTATGTTTTGATTTGGGGAGTTCAACAAAGGTCAACTTGAAGGAGTCCAGCAGAAGAAGTATGGAAGGACAAAAGAGTGTCTCCCAATATCAAGATGTATGTGTTACTGTAATGGTTTGGAAAGAAAATATGATATTCTCCTATGTAGAATGCACTGCAAAGTCATACATTGTAGTTGAATAAATATATTTACAAACCCCTTGCACTGTAACCCCTTTTATCCCATGCATCAATTTGATAGTGATTAAATTGTTAAATTTGTCTGGTTTATCAATAAGTACATTAGCTTTGTTTAACTCTTGGACACCAATACACTCATGATATCTGTTGGAGAAGAAATAAGGGTAACTGTAACCTGTCACTGCAATAAACCATCTAATGTACTTAAAAGTACATTGTTATTCAAAACACATCAAATCAACCTTACATAACCATTATTGCATGTACTTTCCCCAAGGAGGCTTACTGACATATTGAGATCAGAAGGGCACATCCAGAGGGTCTCACATATTTTTTTCAAGAACGCAGTACACAAAGCAATCCCCAAAAGATGACAAGTGAGCTCCATTTGACACAGAAAATTTGGGGGGGGGGGGGGGGGGGGGGGCTCTCTTCCTTGTATGACTCTACCTCCGGCACTCAAGGCATATGCCTTTTTTCTCAAGTTTAACTCTTTTTTCTTTTTGAAGATCCTGGCCACACATGTTCCAAACACTATCAGACAGGTAAACCTCCAAATAAGTGTATCTGCAAAAATCATGTTACATTGCAAAACATTCTTTTTAGAGTTTTAGTTCTGGACCTTTCATGCTTCTTACTTCCAACTATAACACTTAATTATCGATTCATGGGTGAATAGAAAAGTCCTGCCATAATCAACATTTTGAGTTCCATAAGCCTTCAAAAAGCTCCAATAAAAGTGTCAAACATCAGATTGGTGGCTTTATACAGAATATTCATTAGGTTGTTGCTTGATAAGTAATAGGAACAAAATCTTCACAAGAAAATTCTGCAGCAATACAATTGAGGGTATTAGCAGGCACTCTGCAACAAATTGTAACAAATCAACTAGTTATAAACAAAATTTTCTAACTCAAAAGAGTGAAAAAGTACCACAACTCTGAAAAAATGTGGGAAGAAACACATGCTACAGCAGCTACACAGGCATTGTTTCTCCATGATGCTCGATCACAAAACCAAATATCCTTCAAATTGGAGTAGCAATGGTTGAGATACAAGGGGGAATGTTGGTACATGCAATGATGAATGGGTAAGACTAAGATTAAGAGGACAGGGGGTCACCACTGCACGGCCCTAGATGCACCTTTGATTTTCCAACTTCCACTAAGTTCCAGGTCTGGGGCATAATAATCGCAACACACCCAACTTATCAGTTCATAATTTCAGTTAAATAAAAGAAATTATCAATTTGAATTAAATAATAGATGATGTAAAAATATTTGGCTTCCTTCGCCTTCTCGTACTATTTAATTACCACAAACAATATCAGTTTGATGCCGACAAACGAAACTGAACGCATGTGGTTTTATTAAAAAGTAACTCGGCATGAATAATGAAGAAATTGCGAATATTTCGTGTATTTCATTTATTTAAAAGCCAATTGCAGCTAATATTGACCGTGCATTCGATAATTCGTTTCGGTTTTGACCACACAGCCACGCTGACACTCCGTGACAGCGGTTATGTTTATTGTGATATGCAGATTGGGGGATGGTTTCCGGTGAAAGAGATTTGTCACATTTGTCAGTGTAAAACGATAAAAAAAACCCACTGATCGACGCTTGTATTACTATGGTTGGTTGGAAGAAAAAACTAAATTCTCAGCATCGTCCAAGCGCACCTTATTTAAAAGCACGAATGCATCATTTTCAACCCATCTTCAATCGGTCCTTTGCAGACATCAAACATACCCGTCTTCAAATTCCATGGTTACTAGGACGTAAATAACTTCGCAGCGACAGGGGGAAATTAACACACTCAATATAGTTCCAGGTCACTTGGAATATACTTCGTGAAAAAGTGATTTCTGAAGCATTCTGCTTACTTTGTTATGAATATTGCCTTATTTTATGTGTATCGTCCCGATTTTATACACTCGGTTATTTTTTTTACAAGTGGTTCATGTTGTCTTTCTAGTGCGCAATAATTCAGATTTTTTGTCAACAAAAAAGTTCAGACGGCCTGTAAACACGAGAGGGAATTTCGAACCATATTTTGCAGTTATGACATTAACAGCTCAAGTACTTGCTGTCACCTGTTTGCAAATACGCTCATACATTGTCTCGAACAAATAAAGGGCGTGATCACGTCCTTGCATTCTTACGATTGCCCAAATTGAGTATTTCTGCAAGAACCACATCGTAATCACATGACCGGAAAAACATCGTTGAAACATGGCCACCTCCGGAACATCAAAAATTTGTGTTGATGTTATTACATTCAAACGTCAAAACCCACCAGAGTGTGTGTCAAAAAAATGCTTTCTCCGAGTCTGTAGTATGTTATCATTATATTGAGGACAAGGCTTTCGAATTACCGATTATTTTGTGGTTTTACCGGTTCGTTACTTATGCCATTTGCAAATTAATCTTCTTCAAAATCATAAAATTCACTTTTTTCCCTGAAAAAAAATATATGTACCTTTTCTATGCACTTTACTCATTATTTTGATATATAATTTGCCTTTCCTTACTTCTCTTATCTGTTTCTGAGGCATTGGGAAAAATGTCAAAAAATTGACCAAAGTTAGGTTGGACGACCCCTTAAAGCTTCATTTACTTCTTACCAGGTCGAGGTTTTTGCCCCTGATCGTCACTGTAATCAAATTGTGATCACTATATTTGAAACATTTCGAAAAAGATAGAAACACCATTCATTGCTTCGGTGCGTGTTACATTGTGAAACGATTTACATCGAGTTCATTTGCCCTGAACGAATGGCGTGTTGACAACGTTTCGACACTAATGGACGAACTGGCCAGCCAAGCGTTACACCTTTCACTGCACAGCTTGAGAAATGCGAGTTTTAGATGTTTTATAACAACGTTCTACTTTATTTACACAATTAAAAGCGATATTGAATATATTCATACTGGAGATTTTGACATGCTAATACCCATCCTAATCTGAATTTCCGTCCGTTTTTCTTAAGGGGACGTCCAACCTAACTTTGGTCAAATTTCAAGTAATTTTCTTTCAAGTCTAAAAAAGGCCCAAAATGAATAACCCAATAAATTATATACCAAAATGCTTGGAATGAAACATAGAACATGTGGAAACTGAAATTTGCCATGGAACTGCTGCCATGTGTAAATAGCACCACCTGAAAGTCTGCTATGGCATAAGTAAGAGAACAAAATTTTTACAATAAAATACCTCAAAATAAAACAACAGCTGTATTCTATAAACATTTAAGTACATACTCGAAGAAGTCTTTTCCTAATTCATGAAAGTAATGAAGATTGAGACCAAATGTTATAAGTGGAGTGCTCACTGATTGAAGGCAGACATTTTCTTTTGTTTATGTTTTGATTTGGGGAGTTCAACAAAGGTCAACTTGAAGGAGTCCAGCAGAAGAAGTATGGAAGGACAAAAGAGTGTCTCCCAATATCAAGATGTATGTGTTACTGTAATGGTTTGGAAAGAAAATATGATATTCTCCTATGTAGAATGCACTGCAAAGTCATACATTGTAGTTGAATAAATATATTTACAAACCCCTTGCACTGTAACCCCTTTTATCCCATGCATCAATTTGATAGTGATTAAATTGTTAAATTTGTCTGGTTTATCAATAAGTACATTAGCTTTGTTTAACTCTTGGACACCAATACACTCATGATATCTGTTGGAGAAGAAATAAGGGTAACTGTAACCTGTCACTGCAATAAACCATCTAATGTACTTAAAGTACATTGTTATTCAAAACACATCAAATCAACCTTACATAACCATTATTGCATGTACTTTCCCCAAGGAGGCTTACTGACATATTGAGATCAGAAGGGCACATCCAGAGGGTCTCACATATTTTTTTCAAGAACGCAGTACACAAAGCAATCCCCAAAAGATGACAAGTGAGCTCCATTTGACACAGAAAATTTTGGGGGTGGGGGGGGGGGGGGGTGGGCTCTCTTCCTTGTATGACTCTACCTCTGGCACTCAAGGCATATGCCTTTTTTCTCAAAGTTTAACTCTTTTTTTCTTTTTGAAGATCCTGGCCACACATGTTCCAAACACTATCAGACAGGTAAACCTCCAAATAAGTGTATCTGCAAAAATCATGTTACATTGCAAAACATTCTTTTTAGAGTTTTAGTTCTGGACCTTTCATGCTTTTTACTTCCAACTATAACACTTAATTTATCGATTCATGGGTGAATAGAAAAGTCCTGCCATAATCAACATTTTGAGTTCCATAAGCCTTCAAAACAGCTCCAATAAAAGTGTCAAACATCAGATTGGTGGCTTTATACAGAATATTCATTAGGTTGTTGCTTGATAAGTAATAGGAACAAAATCTTCACAAGAAAATTCTGCAGCAATACAATTGTGGGTATTAGCAGGCACTCTGCAACAAATTGTAACAAATCAACTAGTTATAAACAAAATTTTCTAACTCAAAAGAGTGAAAAAGTACCACAACTCTGAAAAAATGTGGGAAGAAACACACGCTACAGCAGCTACACAGGCATTGTTTCTCCATGATGCTCGATCACAAAACCAAATATCCTTCAAATTGGAGTAGCAATGGTTGAGATACAAGGGGGAATGTTGGTACATGCAATGATGAATGGGTAAGACTAAGATTAAGAGGACAGGGGGTCACCACTGCACGGCCCTAGATGCACCTTTGATTTTCCAACTTCCACTAAGTTCCAGGTCTGGGGCATAATAATCGCAACACACCCAACTTATCAGTTCATAATTTCAGTTAAATAAAAGAAATTATCAATTTGAATTAAATAATAGATGATGTAAAAATATTTGGCTTCCTTCGCCTTCTCGTACTATTTAATTACCACAAACAATATCAGTTTGATGCCGACAAACGAAACTGAACGCATGTGGTTTGATTAAAAAGTAACTCGGCATGAATAATGAAGAAATTGCGAATATTTCGTGTATTTCATTTATTTAAAAGCCAATTGCAGCTAATATTGACCGTGCATTCGATAATTCGTTTCGGTTTTGACCACACGGCCACGCTGACACTCCGTGACAGCGGTTATGTTTATTGTGATATGCAAATTGGGGGATGGTTTCCGGTGAAGGAGATTTGTCACATTTGTCAGTGTAAAACGATAAAAAAAAACCCACTGATCGACGCTTGTATTACTATGGTTGGTTGGAAGAAAAAACTAAATTCTCAGCATCGTCCAAGCGCACCTTATTTAAAAGCACGAATGCGTCATTTTCAACCCATCTTCAATCGGTCCTTTGCAGACATCAAACATACCCGTCTTCAAATTCCATGGTTACTAGGACGTAAATAACTTCGCAGCGACAGGGGGAAATTAACACACTCAATATAGTTCCAGGTCACTTGGAATATACTTCGTGAAAAAGTGATTTCTGAAGCATTCTGCTTACTTTGTTATGAATATTGCCTTATTTTATGTGTATCGTCCCGATTTTATACACTCGGTCATTTTTTTTACAAGTGGTTCATGTTGTCTTTCTAGTGCGCAATAATTCAGATTTTTTGTCAACAAAAAAGTTCAGACGGCCTGTAAACACGAGAGGGAATTTCGAACCATATTTTGCAGTTATGACATTAACAGCTCAAGTACTTGCTGTCACCTGTTTGCAAATACGCTCATACATTGTCTCGAACAAATAAAGGGCGTGATCACGTCCTTGCATTCTTACGATTGCCCAAATTGAGTATTTCTGCAATAACCACAACGTAATCACATGACCGGAAAAACATCGTTGAAACATGGCCACATCCGGAACATCAAAAATTTGTGTTGATGTTATTACATTCAAACGTCAAAACCCACCAGAGTGTGTGTCAAAAAAATGCTTTCTCCGAGTCTGTAGTATGTTATCATTATATTGAGGACAAGGCTTTCGAATTACCGATTATTTTGTGGTTTTACCGGTTCGTTACTTATGCCATTTGCAAATTAATCTTCTTCAAAATCATAAAATTCACTTTTTTTCCTGAAAAAAAATATATGTACCTTTTCTATGCACTTTACTCATTATTTTGATATATAATTTGCCTTTCCTTACTTCTCTTATCTGTTTCTGAGGCATTGGGAAAAATGTCAAAAAATTGACCAAAGTTAGGTTGGACGACCCCTTAAGATTTGCCCGCAATAGTGTCCGGAAATTCGATGTAAAATTTAGCCTCTGTGCACGACACAGAGATTATCCAATCCGACAACCTCCTTCAAACGAGACAGAATGCCAGTTGGAGTAAATATTCTTCACCCGAGTCGGGGGATATTTTAGAAAAAATTAGTTATTATTCATTGAATTAAAAACAACATTTATTTAAAAAAAAAATATACTTTACCATCGTTATGAAAATGTTTGCTCCAGGAATGTAAGTTGGCTAGTTTGTTTTTGTGGCCACAAACTCTCCGTAAAGGGAGACAACTGTGAGTGAATATCACGCATGATGAACTTTTTTTACTCATTTATTAAAAATGATATTAAATGAAGGCTGAGAGATGTGAATCAGTGAAACCAAAGACCACGGGCACAGGCGTATGATGTGGGGACTGCCCCGCCAAAACAGGGAAGTTAGCAATCTTTAGGCCATGTAGGCACAGTCTCTTCAAGGCATTTCTTTTAGCAATTTTCAGCGCACAGGCAGACTTTGCTTAATGTCAGTTGCATTTCAAATTAGATAACCGTAAACGGCATTAGAAAAAACTTATCAGGGCAATATTTGCTCCTACACACATAAATACATTCTAATATCGCCGATGACAGTGACTTAGATACAAGGAGGTGGACCTCGTTAGTGGTTTGTCGGAAAATATCTAGTTCTGTCCGATTTGTTTTCGTTTAATAAGTTCATAAACTGTTGGAAGGCTTCTCGGCCACGATTAGCCATTGTGCAAACATATGTGATCTTAAACGCCAATAAATAAATAATTTAATTGCAAGGTTTTATTTTCACCTAGAAGCAAATAATTTTTCATCAAAGATTTGTTTTGTCACAATTTGATGGGGAGTGCGACGAGGCACTCCCTTCCTGTCAGAGTTCATACAGACTTGTCAATTTGGTTTTCTATAACTTTTCCAAACCCCTTACATCTAATTTCCATAATCACAAAGGTAAAATGTAACTCAATATATAATTCCATTTTTTACTCCCCACCCCTTGATTGACAACTATTTTAATCCCCCAGGGTACAATTCCAACTTTGATCGCTTTGTACTGCATTGGAACCGAAACTGTAAAGCTTTAGTGAAAATTCAAGTTAGATTTAAGTACCTAGGCAGCTGTTTCTAAGCACGTCTTGGCTGCCTCTGCAGGCACCCAAGACTTGCCAAGATACAACTGCAAGGCCACCAGATGTACTCGAAAGAAGCCCCAAACACCAAAGACGGAAGCAGCGATTCTTGGTGAGCCCTAAAATTGGGAGCACTAATATTTTTGAATGGCCACATTAGACAGGAGAAATGCCCATGTTACACGTATCTATTCGTTTTCGATAACTTTTACAAAACCAACCCCAATTTGTCATACGTTTTCAGGGCATGGGCAGTCCATTTACTACTTTCCAAGACTTTCGATAGCCTATATGAACCCTCCCCGGTAGCGTGTAAAATAAAACAATTACTTGTGGTAACGCTCTACTGGTTAATTGTTCATGTTAACATGTGTTCAAGGTCACTTTCAACATGCGAGGCTACATCATGGCCAGACACAATACAAGGATAAGGTCACGTTTAGTAAATCATTTATTCGCGTATGATACCAAGATTGCTGAGTGTATTCAACATTACACCGCGTGATACAATACATTGAGAAATGTGCAGGATATAGCACGCGTGGAATCCGGATTACGGATAAGAACGTCACGTAGGAGCGTATATGATCAGGGGCGGCAGAACTGGGGGGGGGGGGGGGCGGCTTCAGCCCCTCCACTTTTTTGCCGGGCCATGTTTTTTTGTATGCATGTATTTTAACACAGCAAATGACTGGAGAGACAAGGGGCGGATCCAGAGCCTTCCCATATTTTCGCCAGCTATGTTTCTTTCGTACTGGTTCAGTTTCGATGGATTTCGGATCATTTTTTGCAGTAAGTGGCAGCAAACGCTAATATGTATACAGTCTGTTAAAAAATCGGTTAACTGAAGTAGATCGTTATCTTACAGACATACAAGTACCAAATCCACCTCAGACAAGATAATCCACAGACAGTATAATTGCTGTTAACGTCTGGTAAAGCATACAGGTGAGGTCGTAACGACCAAAGCTGATAAATAGACCTCACCTGTATGCTTTAGACGACGTTTTTTAACGACTCTCAGAGTGTGAAATCTTTCAAATTCAAATACATCTCCTGAAAAATCTCAATCTTTGGGACCCTGGAATTTAAAATTTTCGTACGACGGACCGAACCCTGGTCGTCCCGTCATACCGACGACCATTCATCGCCCGATCCAGCCCCCCCCCCCCCCCCCCACACACACACTTTGAAAATCGTTCCGCCACCCCTGATGATTGGAAGTTACGCGTCGGAGAGACGTAATGATGTAAATGAAAATATTTCGACACAAAATAGTGTCAAGCCAGAAAGTTATCAGACAATCGATGATGGTATTCTTCTTTAAAAATATCAGCTTCGTTCATTTAACTGGTTAAGTGGAGCACGGTGGCTCAGTGGTACTCTGTTGAACTTCTCTGCTAGAGGTTCCGAGTTCGATCCCCGTCCGGGACGACCCGCGTTGTATCCTTGGGCAAGGCACTTTATCCCGTTTGCCTACATGGGGGGCACGACGACGCCGTGTTTTAAGGCGTACTGCACGTCGATGGTGCACATGTCTTCAACCGCTGTAACCCTGCTTGAGCGAAGCTTGAACTGAGTTAGAATGTTGAGGAGTTGACAGTTGCTCGTCGATGCTCGGTGGTTCTCTCCGAGTACTCCGGCTTACTCCACCCATAAAACTGTCACGGTCACGATTATCAAGGTATATGACCTTAAACACCAATAAATAAGAAATAAATAACTGGTTGAGTGCTGGACGTCACTATGAGGGTTTTCAAAAATGAAAGTGTCAATGACACTGTAGCTAAACTTGTCTGTGTGTTGTGTTTGATGAAAAGGATAATGTTCAATGCTTATGAAAGGATTATGAAATAAGACAAGAATTGTGATAATTGGGAATATGTTAATTTCTGCTCCCTGTATGCTATGTTTTTAATAAAAATAATATGAGGTGTACACTGTTCTACAAAACTAAGGGGTGGGTTAATATGACCTCACAGTTAATGTATGTGGCCCTCACAGTTAACATGTGTCAACGTAAGTTACCAAGTTGCAATGAAATTATTCCAAAACGAGTCATCCTATCAAGTTACATTGAAATCCCTTCATAAATATGGCCATTAAACTGTGCTAAAGGTTTTCGGGCTTCAGGCCTGTGTAGCCACTACGGTAGACCGATTGTAACTAAAAGGGGACGTCCTCATCTCGACATTATACCGAGTCATTCTGCTAAGTTACAACGAAATCCCTTCACAAATACGACCTGTAGTCTGTACTAAAGTTTTTCGGGTTTTGGGCTCGGGAAGCCATCATGGTTGAACTATCGCGACCAAAAGGGGGCGCTGTCATCTGGGCATAATCTGGAGTGATCCTACGAAGTTACAATGAAATCCCTTTATATATATGATCTGTAGACTGTGCACAAGGTTTTCGGGCTTTGGGCCCCTGAATCCGTCACAGTTGACCAATCACGATCAAAAGGGGATGTCATTATCTAGGCATTATATGGAGTCAACCTAACAAGTTACAATGAAATCCTTCCATAAATACGACCTATAGACTATGCTAAAGGTTTTTGAGTTTGGGGTTTGGGCAGCCATCAAGGCAGAATGATCGCGACCAAAAGGGGGCGTTCTCATCTAGACATTATTTGGAGTCATCCTATCAAATTACAATGAAATCCCTACATAAATTTGACCTGTAGACTGGGATAAAGGTTTTCGGGCTTCGGGCCCCTATAGCCGTCACAGTTGCCCAGTTGTGTCCAAAAGGGGACGTTCTCATCTAGACATTATTTGGAGTCGTCCTACCAAGGTACAATGAAATCCCTTCGTAAGTATGACCTGTAGACTGTGCTAAAGGTTTTCGGGCTTCGGGCCCCTGTAGCCGTCACGGTTGCACAATCGTGTCCAAAAGGGGATGTTCTTATCTAGACATTATATGAAGTCAACCTACCAAGTTACAATGAAATCCCTTCATAAATATGACCTGAAGACTGTGCTAAAGCTTTTCGAGCTTCGGGCTCGGGCAGCCATCATGGTTGAATGATCGCAACCAAAAGGGGACATTCTCATTTGGGCATCACCTGGAGTGATCCTACGAAATTACAATGAAATCCCTTCATAAATATGACCTGTAAGACTATGCTCAAGGTTTTCGGGCTTCGGGCACCTGTAGCCGTCACAGTTGACCAATCACGACCAAAAGGGGATGTCATCATCTAGGCATTATATGGAGTCAACCTAACAAGTTACAATGGAATCCTTCCATAAGTACGACATATATGGCGTACGAACAGGTTCGAAAATAATTATTGAGGTACATACTATATTATTTGAGGTTCATCCTATATTATTTCAGGTTCATCCTATATTATTTGAGGTTCATCCTATATTATTTCAGGTTCATCCTATATTATTTCAGGTTCATCCTAAAATAATATTTATGACCCTCTCGTACGCGATCAATAATTTGTCCGATCCTGGATGGACTATAATTATTGTTTCATGTTGAACCAGGTTCGACATAAATATTTCAGGTTCATCCTATATTAATTGAGGATGAACCTAAAATAATTTGTCCGACCCTGGATCGACCATAATTATTGTTTCATGTTGAACCAGCTTCGACCTCCAGATTTGAGGTTCATCCTATATTAATTGAGGATGAACCTGAAATAATTTCTCCGATCCTGGATGGACTATAATTATTGTTTCATGTTGAACCGGGTTCGACATAAATATTTCAGGTTCATCCTATATTAATTGAGGATGAACCTAAAATAATTTATCCGACCCTGGATCGACCATAATTATTGTTTCATGTTGAACCAGCTTCGACCTCAATATTTGAGGTTCATCCTATATTAATTGAGGATGAACCTGAAATAATTTGTCCGATCCTGGATGGACCATAATTATTGTTTCATGTTGAACCAGGTTCGACATAAATATTTCAGGTTCATCCTATATTAATTGAGGATGAACCTGAAATAATTTGTCTGATCCTGGATGGACCATAATTATTGTTTCATGTTGAACCAGGTTCGACATCAATATTTCAGGTTCATCCTATATTAATTGAGGATGAACCTGAAATAATTTGTCCGACCCTGGATGAACCATAATTATTGTTTCATATTGAACCAGGTTCGACATCAATATTTCAGGTTCATCCTATATTAATTGAGGATGAACCTGAAATAATTTGTCCGACCCTGGATGGACCATAATTATTGCTTCATGTTGAACCAGGTTCGACATAAATATTTGAGGTTCATCCTATATTAATTGAGGATGAACCTAAAATAATTTGTCCGACCCTGGATCGACCATAATTATTCAGGATGATGCTAAAATCCCACGATGCAGTACGCTCCACGAGCCAATCAGTTGAGTCGATACAAACGCGATGTGTGCGTGATTTCCGAACAATGGGACATAACTGGGGGAAAAAAGCAAGATAAACTTGATGCAGGCACACAGCTTCAGACAAAGAATCCCGCTGAGAGATTGTTTTGTATGCGCTTCACACGATTTTTTTTTCGACCCTTTGTAATCACGCAAAATAAATAAGATTTTTCCCATGAAAATGTCAAATGGGCAGTGTTGATTGCTTACTGTACTGTTACAAACAAGTGTTTTAATATTGAAATATGACTCGCTAACCAATAGTCTTGCGGGCCGGACCGCAAACAAACAGTCCGTTACCGGACCAGGCGTGGTCCGCGGTACGGTCCGATGAGGACCGGGCCGCCCCTGCTGTACCGGTACACAGGCACGCTGGACCGGTCCGGGGCGGTCCAAGGGACCGGTCCAGGGAGACCCAAAGGGAAGTTTTGCACTCTCCTAATTGATACACAAACTGATAATTTCATCTTGATAGACGGTGAATACATTGAAGTCGAGTAAGTTTGAAGTAACTGTCAACTATATTGAGCCAATCTGTCACCAATCAACCACCTGCATCCTGTGATTTCTGTCACGGGTGTCGGGTGAAGGTATCAGCGATGAGCGGTTCTACAAAAAAGTTCCCAAAATAGCGAACGCTCAAATTCGGTGACAAGAAGCTGTCATTCAATTCCTTTGTCGGCAAAGAATTTCAATGTGTATTGTGTATCTATTTCTATAAACCCCGATCTGGATTATATGCACGTGGGAACTATTTAGTTGGTAGTAACTTGGTCCCTGTATTTCATCTGGTAGGTTTGGTGTGGTGACCCTATTAAATTGGACCATGGGCGCAGATCATGGGGGGGGGGGGGGGGGGGGGGGCATTACATGTTATGTCCCCCACGCTCCTCCCACATATATAGGTCCGATAGCAGCTGATATTGTTCGAGCAATGCTGCAATAGGCGAAAATTGCGTATTTTCAGCTTGCTTTTTCAAAATTTCCTCCCGCAGGGCCAAACCATGCTTGGCCCTGCGCGTTGTGTGTGCGAGCAATAAACGGAAATCGTGTATTTTCAGCTTACATTTTCAAATTTTTCGCCCGCAGGACAAAAACATGGTTGGCCCTGCGCATTGTGTAGCCCCCCCCCCCCCCCCGCCACGCCCCCCCCCCCCACACACCCACTAAAGAGAGAGACCTGTGCCCCTGAATTGGACCGTCTTGGACCGGTCCATCTACAAAAAACGGAGCGCCTTCCCGAATATCGGACCGCTATTTCTTGGACCGGACCGCACCGGAACACCATTGGCGGTCCGGTACGGTCCGCGTCACTGCTAACCAACATATCGGGAAAACGTCTCGTGAAGTTTAAAAATTTAATGGAGCAGTTCAAAAAAGTGCCTCTGTGGGGTAGGGTGGGGAAGGGCAAAAATGATGGATTTCGTATGTATGTTTGTTTGTCTGTGTGTCTGCTATAGAAATAAATATGGGACCATCCATAGTGCCCAAAATTGGCCTACTTTATGGCGAAGGTCATTGTCAGGTTTAAAAAAGTGCAGGGGTGGGATTGGAGAGGGGCGCCAAAAGCTGTGACCAATTTGTTTTTTACTGATATAGGTCCTCAAAGGGGTCTACTAGTGGGGACTTCTTATCAGGAATCTCAAAGGTTTCAAAAATTTGCCGGTGGTGGTGTTGGGGAGGGGCAAAACTTGTGGATTTTGTGTGCATGTCTGTATGACCACTATAAAAAGGCATACGGAGCCACCCACAGTGCACAAGCTGGTTCTGCTAGGTTTTTTTTCTACACCGGGAGTCATGGATTGAAAAAGTCAGGATTGAAAAAGTGCCGGGGTGGGGAGAGTCACCCAATGTCATGACAATTTTTCTTTTCACCTCTATAGATCTTCAAAGGGGTCTACCTGAGGTGACTTTTTACCGGGAATATTATGGTGCGGTTAGGGCCGCAGGCCTGCCCATGTTACTCTTTTGAAATCAGGGCTGTGGTTTTATGAACTGCTTTTTCTTAGAAATTTACCTTACAGCATCGGGTAACCCTGCTTTGAAAAACTATGCAGAATTATTATATGTTCTGGAAGTTTTAGCCAATCGTTTATACCAAAGCTGCACAATTTAGAGAATTCCATCCATTCCTAGGCATTGATTATTGTGTCCCATTTTACCATTAATATAGAACTTGTTCAGCACAGTACAGAAACACTGCTTCATTTCCCGGGGGTTGCCATGGGGGTATGGTGGTGGAGGTGGTGGTGGGGGGTGCTTATAACACCAATTTAATTGATAACACCCTTGTAAAAAATAACAGTCAGCCTTTTCAACTTCTAATTTAAAAACAAAAACATTGCAGGAAACATTTTGTCCCATTGACAGTTTTTGTTCAAGAGCGCATCAATTTTCGGTATCCTGAAAATTGGGTGAAAACAAAAATGAATAATAATTGATCTGGTAGTTGGGGTATTCCATACATCGACCCATATGCAGTAAAATATTACCGGTCCGCGGTAGGTCCTCATCGGACCGTACCGCGGACCACGCCTGGTCCGGTACCGGACCGTTTGTTTGCGGTCCGGTCCGCAAGACTATTGGTTAGCGAGTCCTATTTCAATATTAAAGCACAACTTGTTTGTAACAGTACAGTAAACAATCAACACTGCCCATTTGACATTTTCATGGGAAAAAATCTTATTTATTTTGCGTGAAAGGGTCGAAAAAAAATCGTGTGAAGCGCATACAAAACGATCTCTCAGCGGGATTCTTTGTCTGAAGCTGTGTGCTTGCATCAAGTTTATCTTGCTTTTTCCCCCCAGTTATGTCCCATCGTTCGGAAAGCACGCACACATCGCGTTTGTATCGACTCAACTGATTGGCTCGTGGAGCGTATTGCATCGTGAGATTTTAGCAGCATCCTGAATAATTATGGTCGATCCAGGGTCGGACAAATTATTTTAGGTTCATCCTCAATTAATATAGGATGAACCTCAAATATTGAGTCGAACCTGGTTCAACATGAAACAATAATTATGGTCCATCCAGGGTCGGACAATTTATTTCAGGTTCATCCCCAATTAATATAGGATGAACCTCAAATATTGATGTCGAACCTGGTTCAACATGAAACAATAATTATGGTCCATCCAGGGTCGGACAAATTATTTCAGGCCCATCCTCAATTAATATAGGATGAACCTGAAATATTTATGTCGAACCTGGTTCAACATGAAACAATAATTATGGTCCATCCAGGGTCGGACAAATTATTTAAGGTTCATCCTCAATTAATATAGGATGAACCTGAAATATTTACGTCGAACCTGGTTCAACATGAAACAATAATTATGGTCCATCCAGGATCGGACAAGTTATTTCAGGTTCATCCTCAATTAATATAGGATGAACCTCAAATATTGATGTCGAACCTGGTTCAACATGAAACAATAATTATGGTCCATCCAGGGTAGGACAAATTATTTTAGGTTCATCCTCAATTAATATAGGATGAACCTGAAATATTTATGTCGAACCTGGTTCAACATGAAACAATAATTATAGTCCATCCAGGGTCGGACAAATTATTGATCGCGTACGAGAGGGTCATAAATATTATTTTAGGATGAACCTGAAATAATATAGGATGAATCTGAAATAATATAGGATGAACCTCAAATAATATAGGATGAACCTGAAATAATATAGGATGAACCTGAAATAATATAGGATGAACCTCAAATAATATAGGATGAACCTCAAATAATATGGTATGTACCTCAATAATTATTTTCGAACCTGTTCGTACGCCATAGACATATAGACTATACTAAAGGTTTTTGGGTTCGGGCAGCCATCAAGGCTGAATGATCGCGACCAAAAGGGTACGTTCTCATCTGGTCATTATTTGGAGTCATCCTACCAAGTTACAATGAAATCCCTTCATAAATATGACCTGTAGACTGTGCTAAAGGTTTTCGGGTTTCGGGCCCCTGTAGCCGTCACAGTTGCCCAATCACGTCCAAAAGGGGACATTCTCATCTAGACGTTATATGAAGTCAACCTACCAAGTTACAATGAAATCCTTCCATACATACGACCTATAGACTATGCTAAAGCTTTTAAGGCTTTGGGCTCGGGCAGCCATCGTGGTTGAATGATCGCAACCAAAAGGGGACATTCTCATCTAGGCATCATCTGGGATAATCCTACGCAGTTACAATGAAATCCCTTCATAAATATGACCTGTAGACTGTGCTAAAGGTTTTCGGGCTTCAGGCTCGGGCAGCCATCATGGTTGAATGATCGCAACCAAAAGGGGACATTCTCACCGGGGCATCACCTGGAGTGATCCTCCGAAGTTACAATGAAATCCCTTCATAAATATGACCTGTAGACTATGCTCAAGATTTTCGGTCTTCGGGCCCCTGTAGCCATCATAGTTGACCAATCACGACCAAAAGGGAATGTCACCATCTAGACATTACATGGAGTCAACCGAACAAGCTACAATGAAATTCTTCCATAAATACGACCTACAGACTATGCTAAAAGTTTTTGGGCTCGGGCAGCCATCAGGGCTGAATGATCGCGACCAAAAGGGGACGTTCTCATCCAGACATTATTTGGAGTCATCCTACCAAGCTACAATGAAATCCCTTCATAAATATGACCTGTAGACTGTGCTAAAGGTTTTCGGGATTGGGGCCCCTGTAGCCGTCACAGTTGCCCAATCGTGTCCAAAAGGGGACGTTCTCATCTAGACATTATATGAAGTCAACCTACCAAGTTACAATGAAATCCCTTCATAAATATGACCTGTATAGACTCTGCTAAAGGTTTTCGGGCTTCGGGCTCGGGCAGCCATCATGGTTGTCAGATCGCGACCAAATGGGGAAGTTCTCATCTAGACATCATACGGAGTTACAATGAAATCCCTCCATAGTAAATATGACCTGCAGACTGTGCTAAAAGTTTTTGGGTTTCGGGCTTGGGCAGCCATCACGGTTGACAGATCATGACCAAAAGGGGACGTTCTCATCTAGACATGATCCCAAACCTGCATATGAAATGTTGTGACGATCAGACAAGAACTACGGGGTGTAGCCTGTGCTAAAGGAAAATGTGAACAGACTCACAGACTAACAGACTCACAGACTAACAGACTTCCGCACCCGTGACGGCATTAGCTTATCTTGACTTTGTCAAGTTAAGCTAAAAATGAGGGTACAGCCAACACATTACTTACTCATGTTCCTTTTTCCAACAGGCACTCTCCAATAATTTGTAATAAAACAAATCTTGAAACACAAATTTAGACAAGAAATGAAAGTGTCAATGACACTGTAGCTCAACTTGTCAAGACAAAGACATGTACATGTATAGTATGTGACACAGCAATGACAAACATCTAGGTAATGACCTGATAACAAAGGTACATATAAAGTATTGTAACGGTCTGTACATAAATACTGACCGTTGCCTGTAACAAATGTATAGGTCAAGTATTGTAAAGGTGGGGGTGACAGTCAGATGCTAAACTAGAAAAGAAATCTTTGAGTCAAAGAGTGGGTCTGACTGAACCCCAAAATATTTGTTCTTATAGCACAGTGATAACAAAGGCACCCCAAAACACACTCATTCCTGTCCCAAGGTGAAAACAAAGGTACCCAAGAAGTTTCGTGAAGATCAGTTCACAAATATGAGCTGTGTCGAAGTTGTGACAAAAAACTGATTGGACCTAATTTGGGTACAAAATGGCCACTGGCAGCCATCTTGAATTTTGGACCGCACCCAGAAACACTCGTTCTCGTCCCTAGGTGATAACAAAGGTACCCAAGAAGTTTTGTGAAGATCGGTTCATAAATACAGCCTCTAGCCCGAGCCGTATTGACATGTGCACTTACAGTGTATAAGTAGCACTGAATAAATCAAAGTTCATCTAATTTGCATAATTTCTGCACGAGAAAAAAACCCGTACTATATGTGATGTATTCCATGTTACTAAACATTCATACAAAAATTTATTCAAATCAGAACTTTCATACAGAAGTTCTGTACAAAAGACTGATTGCACTAATTTTGGTACAAAATGGCTGCTGGTGGCCATCTTGAATTTCGGACCACACCCCAAAACACTCGTTCTCATCCCACGGTGATAACAAAGGTACCCAAGAAGTTTCGTAAAGATCGGTTCTTAAATACGGCCTCTAGCCTGAGCCGTATAGAAGTTGTGTACAAAAAACTGATCAGACCTAATTTCGGTACGAAATGGCCACTGGCAGCCATCTTGAATTTTGGACCGCACCCAGAAACACTCGTTCTCGTCCCAAGGTGATAACAAAGGTACCCAAGACGTTTCGTGAAGATCGGTTCATAAATACAGACTCTAGCCCGAGCCATATTGACATGGGTACTTACTGTGTGTAAGTCGCACTGAAAAAATCAAAGTTCATCTAATTTGCATAATTTCTGCACGAGAAAAAAACCCGTGTTATATGTGATGTATCCCATGGTACTAAACATTCACACAAAAAATTATTCAAATCAGCGCTTTCATATGGAAGTTCTGTGCAAAAATCTGATTGCACCAAATTTTGTACAAAATGGCTGCCATCGGCCATCTTGAATTTCGGACCGGACCCCAAAACACTCGTTCTCGTCCCACGGTGATAACAAAGGTACCCAAGGAGTTTCGTAAAGATCGGTTCATAAATATGGCCTCTAGCCCGAGCCGCATTGGCATTTGCATTTACAGTGCTGAAAGTAACACCAAAAAACATCATAGTTAGTCTAATTTGCATAATTTACGCACAAGAAAAAAACCCGTATTATATGTAATGTATCCCATGGTACTAAACATTCCTACAAAAAATTATTTAAATCAGAGCTTTCATATGGAAGTTCTGTACAAAAAACAGATTTCTGCATCGTCGGTACAAAATGGTCGCTGGCAGCCATCTTGAATTTCGGACCGCACCCAAAAACACTCGTTCTCGTCCCACGGTCATAACAAAGGTACCCAAGAAGTTTCGTAAAGATCGGTTCATAAATACGGCCTCTAGCCCGAGCCGTATCCAATTGTTGACGGACAGACGGACAGACGGCCAGACGGACGACGGGCCATGGCATAAGCTCAAATTTGGCTTCGATAAGGTGGAGCTAAAAATAATCTCGCCCTCAACCAGTTAATTCAAGTCAAATCGCAGTATAAATACAGAACACAACTTGGGTAGAGTGCGGGGGACAGGAATCAATCGCCGCTCGTGAAATACAGGAAGAACTCCACCTGGGGTCGTTGATTGCTGTACCCTGTACTCCACCCTCGTTGTGTTCTGCCTAAATACTCACTTTAGTGGATACACACACCGACGTTACTTGGTTTAGTTCCACAAGTGAAGCCGGATTTGTTTACTGCAGTAATGAAGCACTATTCCATATATTCCAGAGTTCCCACAAAGACGTTATTATTTATTATTGATTTATTTATTGGTGTTTAAGGTCACATACTAATTTATGCACAACGGCTAATCGTGACCGTGACAGTTTTACGGGTGGAGGAAGCCGGAGTACCTGGAGAGAACCTCCGAGCAACTGTCAGCACCTCAACTCTGTTCAAGCTCTGCTCAAGCAGGGTTACAGCTGTTGAAGACATGTGCACCGTCGACGTGCAGTTCGCCTCAGCACACGGCGTCATCGTGCCCCCATGTAGGCAACCGGGATACAGTGCCTTGCCCAAGGACACAACGCGGGTCGCCCCGGACGGGGATCGAAGTCGGGACCTCTAGCATAGCAGTCCAACAGTCTACCACTGAGCCACCATGCTCCCCCACAAGCACGTCGACGGTCATCAATGGTTAAGTTGTTTAAAAGATTTTAACTTTCTCGACAGGAGGCACGAAACCTAGGACACGACTAGTACTCATCTGGCTGATAAACATCTGAAACGATCATATCAACAAATGTAACGCGTGGCACGTGACCATCCCCTCCACCGGAAGGATCATCAAGTGGAACTGATTTGTTGGCGGAATGATAATTTCGGCTTTAGCAACACATTTTACAGCCGGGGATTCATGTTTGTCAGAGTTTGGCTGAATGAAGCAAAAGCATGCCTGGACAGAGCCTCAGAAAATTGGCAAGTAACGCCGTGATCCAACAAACGTGCTGTAGAAAGTTTGGACTCAACAAGCAAATTTTCTGTCCACTATTTCTCACGTTCCTCTTGCCCAAGGATACAACGCGGTTGCCGCAGGTGGGATGCGAACCAAGGGCCTCTCGTCTTGCAGCCTGCACCTCTACCAACTTAGCCACCGCGCTCCCTGCACTGTATTTTTAACCACGCAAATGACAGTCATGGCCAGCGGAATACTACAACCTGAGGGAAATACCACACGTTAAGTTGAGTATTGTGCAATATCGCGTACGTGATCCACTCAATTTTGGGCACTCTGCTTATTGTATTGACTTCCATCAACAACAGTTGTTTTCATTTTTCGGCAAATGATGTGCGTAAAAGGTCGGCCTTCTGAGATAGTGTTGATCAGCTAGCGCTCGGAAGAACTAATCCGCGCGACACACCTCTTGGGACGATATGCCACCGCAGCTGTTAGTTTTTAGACTCGCCACCCAATCAGAAGAGAAGTTTGATCACTGCAGCCACAACCGCATCTGTAGTTTTTTGTTTAGCGTTACTGTCGAAACATTTATTGACTTACAGCTGTTCATGTTCAAGTATGATCTTGGCCTTGGAGGTACGAGTCAGACTGTTGTGCGGCGCATCTTCAGACCATCCTCAACATTTGCCATGTCCAAAAATTGTACCCAGATTACTTCACCATGTTACATCTGTGACAATTTGTGCCAAGGTTCAGTGCGATCCTTTTGTACATGCAAGTATCAACTTACCTTGAACCCCAAAACATCTGCGAATAGGAGATTACTTTGACCTGATCAGAATGGCAGTACAGCATGGGGGTTGATTCTGTCACCTTCACCTGAGCTGTACGACCTTGCATCAAGGTCGTGACACACCCTTCTGTTACTATTTATCTGTGTTACCATAGTAAAAGGGCAGTGGCCACCTTATGGGGTTCCAACTGGTAGACCCTTAGGTCATGGAACATCTTCGTTTGGTATGAAGATCTTTTTTTTTTATTTTTGTGTTTAAGGTCTCTTTCAACGTATATGGTAAAATCGTGACCGCCACATGGGTATGAAGTCAAGTTTTGAAAATCGTTCATATATGCTATTCCCACTCTTGAAGACATCCCAAGAGTTGGTTACCGGATCCTATTTTATCAGTAACACTGAGCTTGTTTGCAACAGTAATCAAGCACTGCTTCACTTTCCGGGGAAATGTTTATTTATTTATTGGCCACATATTTCTGCACAACGACTAATCGTGACCGCAACAATGGAGATAAAGTCAAGTTTAGTCAATCGTTTAACCCCGTGTTTCCCATTTTAGTGGACTTCCACCCCAAGCATTAGTGCCCGGGTCCTATTTTACCTGTAAAACATAGCTTGTTTACAACAGTAAACAAACACTGCTTCGCTTCTCGGGATTCACACGGGGGTGGGGGTGTATATGTTAATTGAAATTGCGATTACATGGACCGGGCAAGGACGGTGTCCAAGTCATTCTGTGATCTCGACCTTCGATGTTCTAGACTAAGTCATGGCAACAAATGTGTGAAGAACATGTAAAATATGTCCATTGGATCAAAGTTTACTAAACCTTTACCTAACATGAAAAGCAGACGACACCTGCAAACAAAATTCTTGAATAACTATTTTTTTCATTTTTTGTCTCAAAAACATAGGTTATGACCCCTCATTGGAACGAGCTCGTTAAAAAAAATAATTAAAATTAATTGGCGATTTTTGCCGTTACGTTGTGTAAAGGGCTATCCAGACAGACCGAAGGGACTAACGAACATGCGGACGGATACAGTGGCTACAGTATGTTCCAACGATGTTTTTCTCTTTTCTTCGGAGGAGCATAAACAGGCTGAATTATTTTTGGCTATCAAAATTTGCCCACATGTCTTTGCCTTGTTTCAATTTATGGGAGAGTGCTCCTGTGTGCTCTTCCATAAAGTGTAACAAGGCAAATCCTTACAGATTAAATGCTTCCACTTCAACCCTTTACCTAACACGAAAAGCAGACAACACTTGCAAATAAAATTCTTGAAGCACTATTTTTTAAAAAAAATTGCGCCAGAAACATAGCTTATGACCCCCTCATTGGAACCAGCACGTTCCAATGAGGGGTCATAAGCTATGTTTTTGTGACAAAAAATGAAAAATAATAAAAATTGAATGGTGAATTTTGTGAATAGCGCTGGACGGTTTTGGCCGTTACGTTAGGTAAAGGGTTAACGATAAAAGGAAACAAATCTACTGAATCTGAAACCTTTGCGTAGAGGTACCTGCACTTCAGAATAAAGCCCCAATATGGGCTCCCAACACTCTACCAGTTAAGGGAAAATAGAAGGCAAACAATGAGTATTTGATGAGAAAGTTTTATTATCTTACAAGTATACATGTACCTGAACTACAGTTGAGCAATCATTTGTACAATGCCATCATCAAATACACAATATAAAAGCTTTCAACAACAGCAGCTGATGTTAGTGGTCCTAGCTTTTAGCAGAAGTAACGAAAACTGAATCAGACAGAAATGAATGTGAACAGACAATGGATAATTAAACATATTGTTGGCTTCGTCTCCAAGAAAATGATAGGCTGAGCGGGATGCAGATTTACGACCTTCTGTCAGTGAAGGCACGAATCCAAACAGATCACCTCAAACGTTCAGATATGGCGTGGTTCTTATCTTAATGAAAGTTGCATTACCCTTACTTTTACCCGGTCGAGGGCTAGATTATTTTTGGTGGTTTGAATTTGTTCATCAACATTTGTTTTTATTACAAATTATTGGAGAGTGCCAACAGGCACTCTCTGATTGTTTGTAATAAAACAAATTTATATGAACAAAATATTATTTGCATTTGACTGAATCTGAAACAGGAGCAAGGAAAATGTTGGCTTTTGATCTGGCACCCACGTTTTTTTAAAGCCCAAATAGTGGCTTCTAGCACTCAACCAGTTAATTTCTGTTTTTCAACAATATTTCAAAACATATTTTAGGAAAGAACAAACATTACTGAAATAAAAAAAGAACCTTGTGAGCTTCTTTTTAATTTACTGGTGTTTAAGGTCACGAATTTCTGAACAATGACTAATCGTGATCGCAATGTGAATATAAAATCAAGTAAGACATTCCTTTATGGCCTATTTTAGAGGACCCCCCACGGGCATTGGTTACTGGATTCCATTTTACCAGAAAGACATAACTTTTTTACCACAGTAAACCAGCACTGCTTCACTACTCGTGGTTCCCACAGGGACTTTGAGATTTTATAATCCAATGCAAAAAGAAAAGCCTTTTAAAACCATTATCAAACGGAACAGCTAAACCTGTACAGTGCTATTCGCAAAATTCATTTGCCATTCACATTTTGTTAGGCCAAACAAAATTAAATAATTGATTCTCGGGCATTTTTTTTAAACGAATGAGGGAGGGCGGTTTTTAGAGAGCCTAAAATTAAATGCTAGAGCTTCCATGTTGATTTCACCGATAGTTTTTTTCTTTTGTAATAGCTATCACACCACACAAAATCAATAAAGAATAACTAAAATGGAGATAAAAAATAATGATTTTTTTAACTGGTTGAGTGCCAGAAGCCACAATCAGGCCTTTCAAAAAATGTGGGTACAAGTGCAAAAGTAACATTTTCCTTACCCATGTTTCGTTTTCAGTTAAACGTAAATAATAGTTTGTTTATACAAATTTGTTGTATTGCAAATTATTGGAGAGTGCCTGTTGGCACTCTACAATAATTTGTAATAGAACATTTTTTCATGAACAAATTCCGACCACCAAAAATAATCTAGTCAACCAGATATTTATTTTGTGTATGTATATGAGAATCGTGTCACATTTCGCAAAGAGAATAACAATACTGTATCAATGTATACGACATAATGCTCGCAAATCGTGATGTGATGCCGCTAAAATCACTTTGTAGTTTTGTACATTTTCAATTTTGACTCCGTAATAGAATGACGAACGCGGGCCGAAAAAACGAATGCACCGGTGTCTGAGAATCAAAAGATTAATTTTCTTGAGCCTCATTTTCACTTCAAATACACAGCTCATGTCCCCTGAATAGAATGCACTCAACGCACTGAATTTAAGTACTTTTGGTCACACCTTGTCTGGTGTCCAGTTCGTAAAGCTGGAAATGGTTTGATGAAACTACGTAAAGAGACAATTTATTGTGGTTTTAAGTGATTATTTTACATGTACCATTGACCTCATTTTGGGAGCAAAGCGAGCTTTGCTCTGCTCAATTTGGTTCCGTGCCATTTTCAGTACCCCTGACTGTAACTTGACTGGAACTGAAGTTGCCCAGTTGTTTAAAATTATGTTGACCACTTGAGTGCCCTCGCGCCCCGGTCGTTGGCTGCCTGATAACCACAAACCCTTTTCCACTTCCAGGTTCCGACGATGGGACGAGTGGCCTTTGTCCTCAATTGGTTACAGCAATTCCAATCCGTGGGCTGCAACACATCTGTATCAAACGCCATCTTAATGGGATGAGAGAGAGAGAGAGAGAGAGAGAGAGAGAGAGAGAGAGAGAGAGAGATTACTGTCAGAAATTATCTACACGAGATAAAATGTTGGCTCCCATAGGGACCATAAATATGAGCCCAGGGATGTGATTTGAACAAAATACAATCTGACCCACCAAAGCATGTTGCATACTAAATATCAAAAGATTCTAAACGGTGGTTCTGGAAAAGATTTTTTTTAAAAATGTTCATCATATTGTACAAAGTAAAAATTTGGGTTGTCACAGGGACGTGATTTGAAGAAACTTGAATCAGCACCACCTCCGCCCCAAAATGCTTATTCCTCATATTGCAGTTAAGTAAAAATTCGGGCTCCTATAAGGAGCTCGAGTATTAACCTGGCGACTTGGTTTGAACAAACTGAAATCAGACCACCTTAAGGATGTCGTATACCGAATATCAAAAGATTCTGACCGGTGGTTCAGGAGATTTTTCAAGAATAATCCCCATAAGTTAAAAATTCGGTACTCCCATAGGGAACCCAGACTTGGTTTTAGCAAATTACAATCTAGCCCACATAAGCATATCGCATTCCAAATATCAAAAGATTCTGAGTGCTTCTTCTGGATCGGAATATTTTTTAAGAATACCCCTCATATTTCACGAAGTTAAACTTTGGACTTCGACGGGGACTCCAAATATGAACACAGTGATGTGATTTGAACAATCTACAATCTGGCCTACCTAAACAGGTAGGTTACTAAAATTAAAACAATCGGACTGGTTGTTCTGGAGAAGATTTTTATTTATATTTATTTATTTATTAATTGTTTAACGACACTTTAACAGCTAAGGTCATATCGTGTTGGTGACAGTTTTACGGGTGGAGGAAGCCGGAGTACCGGAGAAAACCACCGAGCAGCTGCCAGCTCCCCAACATCGTAACTCTGCACTGCAGTACAGGCCGGGTTAGATTGGTTGACATGCGCACCATGGACGTGCATTATGCCTTAGTGCACGGCGTCATCGTGCCCCCACGTGGACAATCAGGGTTAAGTGCCTTGCCCAGGGACACAACGCTGGAGTCCGTATCGATCGCTCAGACGGTCATCCACCCAAGGACAAAACTGACTCGACGTTGCTTAACTTCGGTGATCTGACGAGAACTTTGTTATCGCAATTCCACCGCGCCCCCAGATTTGTAAAGAATGTTCCTCATATTGCACAAAGTTAAAATTCGGGCTTCCATAGGGAACCCAAATATGAACCAAGGGGGCTTGATCAGAGCCACCGAGAGCGAGGACAGGCCCCGGAGGCAATGTGTAGAACGGGCATTATGGGTCGTGCGAACGCCGAAGGCGCGAGGCGATATGATATGCGGAGGGTTCTCCGTCAGAAAATTTGTTCTCGAAACATTCTCATGCATTTTCTTGACAATGTCTACTCAATTATTTCCTTACAATTTGGGTAATTTATATGTACGTCTTACAGATCCACTTGCCAAATAATAAATCGATCTGTAAGACGTACGCGTATCTCGATCAAATTTATAATTCCCATTCAACAATTAGGATCAGCGTGACGCTAAATTTTACGTTCCCATAACGCGATACACATTGGTACGACACTTAACGTAACGGAATAAGAATTAGTCAAAAATGAAAGCCGCTTAGAAGGAAGTAAACTTCCGATCATAATAAATATACATATATATGTGAACGGAACCTGGTCAGTAATTCAATTACGTACTCTTGGCACCTCCACCAGGGTCGGGGGTACCAAAAACCTCCTCTCAACTTTCAGCTCAGACGCATCGATAGGTCAACCCGCACTTTTTAAAACACCAAAAGTGGGCCCGGGCCAGTTGCCTCCTCTTGGCACGAGTGGGCTTGATTCAAACTGAATGACCCCCCCCCCCCCCCCCCAACACCACATGCTGTATGGCAAACATAAATGAATGTGTCAATGACACTGTAGCTCAACTTGTCAAGACATGTACATGTATAGTATGTGACACAGCAATGACAAACATCTAGGTAATGACCTGATAACAAATGTTCATATAAAGTATTGTAACGGCCTGTACATAAATACTGGCCGTAGCCTGTAACAAATGTACAGGTAAAGTATTGTAAAGGTGGGTGACAGTCAGATGCTAAACTAGAAAAGAAATCTTTAGTACCAGAGTAGGTCTGACTGAACCCCAAAATATTTGTTCTCATAGCACAGTGATAACAAAGGCACCCCAAAACACACTCATTCCTGTCCCAAGGTGAAAACAAAGGTACCCAAGAAGTCCATGAAGATCAGTTCATAAATAAGAGCTGTATAGAAGTTGTGACAAAAAACTGATTGGACCTAATTTCGGTACAAAATGGCCACTGGCAGCCATCTTGAATTTTGGACCGCACTCAGAAACACTCGTTCTCGTCCCAAGGTGATAACAAAGGTACCCAAGAAGTTTCGTGAAGATCGGAGAATAAATACAGCCTCTAGCCCGAGCCGTATTGACATGTGCAGTTACAGTGTATAAGTAGCACTAAATAAATCACAAGAGGCCCCAGGGGGCCTGAGGGCGCTCACCTGACATGGTAGCCTAAACATCAACCCAGAGAATTGATTTCCACAAGTTGCATCTGCTCCTCCTAAGAAAGCTGAAACCAAATATCCAAATATTCTGACCAGTGGATCTAAAAAAACATTTTTAAAGAATATTCCTCATACTGAACTAAGTCATAATTCGGGCTCCCACAGGAAGCCCATATATGAACCCAGGGACTTGGCTTTAACAAACCTGAATCTCACACCCCTAAGGATTCTGCACACCAAATATCAAAACATTCCGACTGCTGGATCTGAAGAAGAAGATTTTTAAAGAAAATTCCTCATTTTGAACCAAGTTACAATTCGAGCTTCCACAATCAGCCCAAATATGGACCTGGGGACATGGCTTGAACAAACTTGAATCTTACCCCCCCTAAGGATGCTGCATAAAAAATATCAAAAGCATTCATCTGCTGGATCTGAAGATTTTTAAATAAAATTCCTCATTTTGAACTAAGTTGTCATTCAGGCTCCCATAGTGAGCCCAAATATGAACCAAGGGACTTGGCTTGAACAAACTTGAATCTCAGCCCCCTAAGGTTGCTCCATGCCAAATATCAGAACATTCCAACTGCTGAATCTGAAGAAGAAGATTTTTAAAGAAAAATTCCTCATATTGACTAAGTTATAATTTGGGCTCCCACAGGGAGCCCAAATATGGACCCATGGACTTGGCTTTAACACACTTGAATCCCCCCTCCCCCAAGGATGCTACTCACCACATATCAAACCATTCCGACTGCTGGATCTGAAGAAGAAAATTTTTTAAGAAAATTCCTCATTTCGAACAAAGTTACAATTCAAGCTCCCACATTGAGCCCAAATATGGACCTAGGGACATGGCTTGAACAAACTTGAATCTCACCCCCCTAAGGATGCTGCATACCAAATATCACAAGATTCTGCCTGCTGGATCTTGAGAAGAAGATTTCAAAGAAATTTGCCTGAAATGCACTAAGTTCGAATTTGGGCTTCTATAGTGAGCCCAAATATGAATCCAGGTGGCCGATTTGAACAAACTGGAATCAGATCCACCCCACAATGTTGCATACCAAATATCAAAAGATTCTGCCTGCAGGATCTGGAGAAGAAGATTTTTGAAGAAATTTGCCTGAAATGCACTAAGTTCAAATTCGAGCTTCTATAGTGAGCCCAAATAAGAATCTAGGGAGCCGATTTGAACAAAATAGAATCAGATCCACCCCACAATGTTGCATACCAAATATCAAAAGATTCTGTCTGCTGGATCTGGAGAAGAAATTTTTTTAAGAAATTTGCCTGAAATGCACTAAGTTCAAATTTGGGCTCCTATACTGAGCCCAAATATAAACCCAAGGGGCCGATTTGAACAAACTTGAATCAGATCCACCCCACAATGTTGCATACCCAATATCAAAAGATTCTGCCTGCTGGATCTTGAGAAGAAGATTTTCAAAGAAATTTGCCTGAAATGCTCTAAGTTCAAATTTGGGCTCCTATACTGAGCCCAAATATAAACCCAAGGGGCCGATTTGAACAAACTTGAATCAGATCCACCCCACAATGTTGCATACCAAATAACAAAAGATTCTGCCTGCTGGATCTGGAGAAGAAGATTTTCAAAGAAATTTGCCTGAAATGCAGTAAGTTCAAATTTGGGCTCCTATACTGAGCCCAAATATAAACCCAGGGGGCCGATTTGAACAAACTTGAATCAGATCCACCCCACAATGTTGCATACCAAATATCAAAAGATTCTGCCTGCTGGATCTGGAGAAGAAGATTTTTTAAGAAATTTGCCTGAAATGCACTAAGTTCGAAATCGGGCTCCTATACTGAGCCCAAATATGAACCCAGGGGGCCGATTTGAACAAACTTGAATCAGATCCACCCTCCAATGTTGCATACCAAATATCAAAAGATTCTGCCTGCTGGATCTGGAGAAGAAGATTTTTTAATGTTTTTCCCATTGCCTACAGTGTTAAAAAGTGCTGACTCAGCACTTTTTCAATGTCTCGAAACTGTACCCTATGATAAAACCGATGGCAATTTTTTTTTACCAATTCTTTCTGTTGGTCCTAAGGAAGCTTCACACCAAATAAAAATTCTCGGTGCCGTGCAGTTTTGGAGATATGGGCGTTTTAATTTTTTTCTATTTTTAGCTCCTGCGGTTCCCATGGGGCTACGGGAAAAAAAAAAATCAGCATAAATTAGGTACTTATGACCCAATAAGCCCTCACATAAAATTTGGTTCAAATCAGCCTCTCGGTTTGGAAAATAGAAATTTTGGGCGGGGCCAAAAATTTTGCCCCTCCCATAAAGACGCCAAGTATAGCCCCACACACTTCTCTTGAACAAATCTGAGTCTACACCTCAAAAGGAAGCTGCACACCAAATATCAAGTCTCTGCTACTGCTGGTTCATGAGAAGAAGATTTTTTAAGATTTCAGCACACTTTTTGGGTGTGGCCCTACCCACAGGCGGGGCAACTTGATTTGAACAAAATCAAATTGCGATGTCATAACAAACTATTATCTCAAATATCAATTAAATTGGTTCAGCGGTTTGGGAGGAGAAGATGCAAACACCATGTTCACGGACGACGGACACAGGACGACGGACGGTGAGTGATCACTATAGCTCTCCTGACTGAAAGTCAGGTGAGCTAAAAATTCATCTAATTTGCATAATTTCTGCACGAGAAAAAACCCCGTACTATATGTGATGTATTCCATTTTACTAAACATTCATACAAAAATTTATTCAAATCAGAACTTTCATACAGAAGTTCTGTACAAAAGACAGATTGCACTAATTTTGGTACACAATGGTTGCTGGTGGCCATCTTGAATTTCGGACCACACCCAAAAACACTCTTTCTCATCGCACGGTGATAACAAAGGTACCCAAGACGTTTCGTAAAGATCGGTTCATAAATACGGCCTCTAGCCTGAGCCATATAGAAGTTGTGTACAACTAGAGGGGGTATCAGTACCCCGTGGCTCACCAACAGGTGGCCAATGTAAAGGGGTGGCTGGAGTAAAAAAAAAAGTTCAAAACTTGCACACAAAAGTCCAAAATTAAAGAAAATAAGCAGCTAAAGGGTTAAATAATATAATAATAACCCCTAAGAAGCATGCTAACAAAAAATAGGAACCATGGCAATATGCTACAAGGTAAGTCTCCACTTTGAAAAAAAGAAAGACAAACCTCAAAACCTGCACATAAAAGTAAAAAAAGTACCACATTTGTTTCAAAGGGTTAAAATTTAGAAAAATACCCTGAAAATATTACAATAACCAGCGTGGCAATATGCCAATGAGATAAAACTCCACTTAAAAAAAATATCAAAACCTGCACACAAAAGTATAAAACCTGCACAGAAAAGTCCAAAATTAAAGTAAATAAGCAGCTAAAGGGTTAAATGATATAAAAATAGCCCAAGAAGCATCCTAACATAAAATAGGAACCATGGAAATATGCTACAAGGTAAGTCACCACTTGGAAGAAAAGAAAGACAAACCTCAAAACTGCACATAAAAGTAAAAAGAAGTATCACATTTGTTTCAAGGGGTTAAAATTGAGAAAAATACCCTGTCACAGTAACCACAATGGCAATATACCAGTAAGGTGAAAGTCAACTTGAAAAATATCCACTTGGAAGAAAAGAAAGAAAAACCTCAAAACCTGCACATGAAAGTCAAAAAAGTATCACATTTGTTTCAAAGGGTTAAAATTCAGAAAAATACCCTGAAAATGTTACAATAACCACCATGGCAATATGCCAGTGAGGTAAAACTCCACTTAAAAAAAAATATCAAAACCTGCACACAAAAGTACAAAACCTGCACACAAAAGCCCAAAATTAAAGTAAATAAGCAGCTAAAGGGTTATTTATTTATTTATTTATTGGTGTTTAAGGTCATATACTTATGCACAATGGCTAATCATGACCGTGACAGTTTTACGGGTGGAGGAAGCCGGAGTACCCGGAGAGAACCACCGAGCAACGACGAGCAGCTGTCAGCTCCGCAACATCGTAACTCCGCACTGCAGCACAGGCAGGGTTAGATTGGATGAAGACATGCGTACCATCGACGTGCAGTACACCTTAGTACACGGTGTCATTGTGCTCCCAGCTAAAGGGTTAAATAATATAATAATAGCCCCAAGAAGCATCCGAACATAAAATAGGAACCATGGCAATATGCTACAAGGTAAGTCGCCACTTGGAAGAGAAGAAAGACAAACCTCAAAACCTGCACATAAAAGTAAAAAAACATCAAAACCTGCACACATACGTCAAAATAAGTCCAAAATTTGATTCAAAGGGTTAAAATTAAGACGAAATACCCTGGAAAAGAGGTAAATGTTATCGTGAATCCCCAAAGCAATATGCAAAGAAGAAAACATTTTTTTTAAAAGCACAAAAATCCAAACCTGTAAACAAAAGAAGTCCAAAATTGAAGTAATTAAGCAGGAAAAGGGTTAAAGAATACAACGTAGCCCTAAGATGCATGTTTACATACAATAGAAAGCATGGACACATGCTACAAGGTAAATCTACACTTGGAAGAAAGGAAAAAAAAAAAACATGAAAACCTGCACGCAAACGTCAAAATAAGTCTAAAAATCTATTCAAAGGGTTAAAATTTTTAAAAAAATGCACTGGAAAGATATCAATGTTATAATAACCACCACTGCAATATGCAGTGAGGTCAACCTCACTTGAAATTGTTTTTTTTATCACAAACTGTACATAAAAGTAAGAAGCTGTAAGCCTAAGTCCAAAAGCTGTACATAAAAGTCCAAAATTGAAGTAATTCAGCAGGAAAAGGGTTAAATAATACAAACATAGCCCTAAGATGCATGTTTACATACAATAGAAAGCATGGACATATGCTGCAAGCTAAATCTCCACTAGGAAGAAAGGAAAAAAAACCCATCAAAACCTGCACGCAAACATCAAAATAAGTCTAAATTTGATTCAAAGGGTTAAAATTAAGACAAAATACTCTGGAAAAAGAGTTAAATGTTATAGTGAACCACCATAGCAATATGCAAAAACTAAAAAATTTTTTAAAAAGCCAAAAAATCAAAACCTGACACAAAAAAGTTCAAAATATTTGAGAGCGGACGCCGACATGAGGGCTATGCCATAGGCTCACACAACTGACGATAGTGAGCCAAAAAACTGATTTGACCCAATTTCAGTACGAAATGGCTACTGGCAGCCATCTTGAATTTTGGACCGCACTCAGAAACACTCGTTCTCATCCCAAGGTGATAACAGAGGTACCCAAGAAGTTTCGTGAAGATCAGTTGATAAATACAGCCTCTAGCCCGAGCTGTATTGACATGTGCACTTACTGTGTGTAAGTAGCACTGAAAAAATGAAAGTTAATCTAATTTGCATAATTTCTTCACGGGAAAAAAACCCATATTATATGTGATGTATCCCATGGTACTAAACATTCACACAAAAAATTATTCAAGTCAGCACTTTCATATGGAAGTTCTGTGCAAAAATCTGATTGCACCTAATTTTGTACAAAATGGCTGCCATCGGCCCTCTTAAATTTGGACTGCACCACAAAACACTCGTTCTTGTACCAGTGATACCAAAGGTACCCAAGAAGTTTCGTAAAGATCGGTTTTTAAATACGGCCTCTAGCCCGAGCCGTATTGGCATTTGCACTTACAGTGCTGAAATTAACACTAAATATACATCAAAGTTAGTCTAATTTGCATAATTTACTTACGAGAAAAAAACCTGTATTATATGTGATGTATCTCATGGTATTAAACATTCATACAAAAAAATTATTTAAATCAGCGCTTTCATATGGAACTTCGGTACAAAAAACAGATTTCTGCATCGTCGGTACAAAATGGCAGCTGGCGGCCAACTTGAATTTCGGATCGGACCCAAAAACACTCGTTCTCGTCCCACAGTCATAACAAAGGTACCAAAGAAGTTTAGTAAAGATCGGTTCATAAATATGGCCTCCAGCCCGAGCCGTATTGAATTGTTGACGGACAGACGGCCAGACAGACGACGGACAACTGGCCATGGCATAAGCTCAAATTTGGCTTCGCCAAAGTTGAGTTAAAAATTATGACTGGTGGATCTGATAATGATTTTTAAAGATTATTCCCCATACTGCACTAAGTTAACATTCAGGCTTGTAAAGAGTATTCCTTACATTGAGGAGCTCATATATTAACCTGGGGACTTGGTTTGAATAAACTTAAATCTGCCCCCATTAAGGATGTTATATACCAAATATCAAAAGATTCTGACAGATGATTCTGGAGAAGACTTTTTTAGAACATTCCTCACACTGCACTAAGTTAAAATTTGGGCTCATAGAGAGCCCAGATATTAATCTAGGGACTTGGGTTTGAACAAACTACAATCTGACCCACATAAGCACATCTCATTACAAATATCAAAAGATTCTGACTGCTGGCTCTGGAGAAGTGTTTTTTTAAAGAAAATTCCTCATAATTATTGGACTAAATTAAATTTAAAGCTCCCATGGGGACACCCAACAAGAACCCAGGGACATGGTTTGAATAAACTACAATCTGACCCAACTGCATGCTGCATACCAAATATCAGAAGATTTTGACTGGTGGTTCTGGAGAAGAATTTTTAAAGCAAATTCCCCATATTGCACTAAGTTATTTATTTATTGGTGTTGCAAATTTCTGCACGGTGGCTAATCATGACCGCAACATGGAGATCAAGTCAAGTTTAGTCAATTGGTTCTACTCATTTTGCCCATTTTAGAGGACTTCCACCCCAAGCCTTGGTGACTGGGTCCTATTTTACAAGTAAAACAGAGCTGGTTTATCACAGTAAACAAGCACTGCTTCACTTCATGGTGCTCCTATTGGTCATCTGCACTAAGTTAAAATTCAGGCTTCCATAGGAAGCTCAAATATAAACCTAATAACCTAACCTGGCTTCATTTATTTATTTCTTTATTGGTGTTTAAGGTCACATATTTTTGCACAATGGCTAATCATGACCACAGCATGCGTATCAACTCAAGACCAGGGGTGAGCGTTAATAAGCCAGGTTACCCATTTTAGAGAGGGTTTGCACCTCCCAAGCATTGGTGACTGGGTCCTATTTTACTAGTAAAACAGAGCCTGTTTACCGCAGTGAACAGGCACTGCTTCACTTCCCAGGGTTCCAGCGGGGAACTTGGCTTGAACTTTAATCTGACCCCCAAGGATGTTTTGTATCAAATATCAAAATAATCTAACTGGTGGTTTTTAAAGATAATACTCCATTCTGTACCAAGTTAAAATGCGAGCTCCCTTAGGGAGTCTAAATATTAACCTAAGCACTTGGTTTGAACAAAGGAAAATCCCCCCTCCCCTCTCCCTCCCAAGGATGTTGTATACCAAATATCAAAAGAATCTGACTGGTGGTTCTGCTTTAGATTTATTCTCCATATTGCACCAAGTTCAAATTTGGGCTCCTACAGGAAATCCAAATATAAACCTAGGCACTTGATTTGATCGAAGTAAAATCTGCACCCCTCAAGGATGTTGTATACCAAATATCAAAAGATTCCATCTGGTGGTTCTGGAGAAGATTTTTTAAGAACATTTCTCGTATCACACAAAATTACAATTCGGGCTCCCAAATATCATCCCAAGGATGTAATTTTGAACGCACTTAAATCTGACAACCCCTCCCCCACCCCCAAGGATGTTGTATACCAAATATTAAAAGATTCTGACTGAGGGTTCTTGAGCACAGATTTTAAGAATAATCCTTACATTGCACCAAATTAACATCTGGGCTTCCATGGGGACCCCAAATATGAACCTAGGTACGTTATTCAAACGAACTACAATCTGACCCACCTAAGGATGTTGCATAGCATTTTTAAAAAAAACCCTCACATTGCACTAAATTATAGGGAGCCCGATATAAACCTAAGAACTTGATTTCAACAAACTTGAATCTGACTCTCCTAAGAATGCTGTGTACCAAATATCAAAGGAGTGTGACTTGTGGTTCTGCAGAACAAGATATTTAAAGATTATTCATTATATTGCACTAAGAAAAAATTTGGGCTCCCATAGAAAACACAAATATTAATCAAGGGACTTGATTTGAACAAATTTCAAAAGCTCCCATCTCGGCATTGTCCTAAAAGCACAAATGAAATTTGGAACTAAGCCGGTGAGAGATGTGGCCTTTAGGGTGTGCCAGACAGATGACGGATCACAATCCATTGTCAATTTGAGCTAAAAATGATGCCTCAGCACTGTTTCAACTTCCTGTACCATACTCTAGGACACAACGAACTGACCATTCAATTCTACTGGTCCTTAGAATGCCAACTAACAATTCTCTTATTAGGGATAAATGGGCATTTGAAATTCTTTCTATTTTTTGCTTAGTGTTCCCACAGAGGTGCAGGAAAATCTGTTTAGGCGTGAATTTATTTATTTATTGGTGTTTGAGGCCACATATTTCTGCCCAATCGCTAATCGTGACCACAACATGGAGATAAAGTCAAATTTAGTAAATTGTTTATACCCATGTTACCCATTTTAGAGGACCTCCATCCCAAGCACTGATGACTAGGTCCTATTTTACCAGTAAAAACAGTGCTTGTTTACCACAGTAAATAAAGCATCACATCCTGGGGTTCCCACAGAGATTTGGGCATGAATCAAGTACTTATGAGCCAATAGTACCCCATACCATGTTTGGTTCAAATCAACCCATGGATGCTGAAAAATAGAAAAATTGGGTGGAGCCAGTAATCTTGTTTCCCTACCCAGAACAACTGAAAATAGTCCCTTGAACAAACCTGAGTGAATACCTCAAAAGGAGGCTAAATACCAAATATCAACTCATTCCATCCATTGGATGTTTTTTTTTTTTTAGATTGGAGCAATTTTCCCCCATTCCCTCCCTATGGGGTGTGGCAACTTGATTTGAATAAAATCACATTGCAACCCCATTACCAACATTTCTCTACAGTTTCTTCAAAATTGGTTTGATGATTGATGACAGATGCCGGACAGGGACTGATCACTATAGTTCATCCTGACTGATGTTAGTCGAGCTAAAAAGAGTTGCGATGCTTTTAAACCTTCTGTGTTTTACTACAATGACCATGTTATTGATCTCTTAACAGAATTTCCAACAAAATAAATAGCACCAACTAATGCCAAATCTCGTTATTGGTTGTTGCAATTTATTTTGGAGGAATCTGTTAAGGAGGATGCAGTTCACAACCTTTGTGGATGCAATGCAAAACCTTTGAGTTGAGGAAGTCCCAAAAGATTGTCGTCAGACTGTGAAAACATGCGGATTAGGAATTTAAGGCCCTATATTGTATTATTTTGGAGTAACCCTTTGTCGTACACACATTATACATTTAAATAACACTCATGTAACTTGAATGAATTACAATTCTTTGTAGGTTCCTGGCTTGCGCTAGCACTTCATCAGAGAAATGACATGAAATGTCCAATCATTCAGAGCAGGACCATATTGCGTGCAATCCCTGACTTTGTCCCTGGAGCTTAATTTGATGATCTCACCCATTTTGAAAATAAACTTGTTAATTACCACAAATGTGTACTGTTCTTGGAATTTTTTTTTGTTGATACCCTTCATTGTAAACACAAGATGTTCCCATATATGCCACAGTAGCATTATTTGAACAGACCTTTACCACTATGTTTGAGGACAGAGCTTTTCCTGACATATCTGTGCTGTTAACAAGAGCACTGCCTAGCGTTGCATAATATGCCGGTAAGCTTTTTCAAATTGTACATAACTAGAGTTTTCATCCAACCAATAACATTGTACCAAACTCTGATTCGAACTTAACGTGTTTAGTATGACTGAGACACAAACCAAGTTGGGTGCTGATCTACAAATCCAAAGTCCAATCAAACTTAAAATCACACCTGCACCAGTTCTCATGGTGGTTAACATTTGTGCCAAGTTTGAAAAAGTTTTGACAACAAATGGCTGAGAAATGCTATGGACAAAAATGTGTCCACAGACTATAATTTCTAAGTCAGACTGTACCATAACTCTGGTTCAGAAACTCCAATCAAACTCAAAACAACACCTGCACAGTTCCCATGGTGGTTAACTTATGTGCCAAGTTTGAAAAAGAATTGGGGCAACAAACTGCTGAGAAATGATACAGACAAAAATGTTTCCACAGACTGTATAATTTCAAAGTCAGACTGTACTATAACTCAGGTTAAGAAAATCCAATCAAACTCAAGACAAGAGGCCCCAGGGGACCTGAGGGTGCTAACCTGACATGGTAGTCTAAATGTCAAACAAGGGACTTGACTTGAATAAGCTGCATTTGCCCCTCCTAAGAAAAGCATATACCAACTAGATGAACTGATTGTGCCCACACAATACACAGGATTTTCCTTCTATTTTCAGTTCCTGCACTTTTACGTCCCAAAATTGAGATAAACGCATAAAAAACAGACTTTTTAAAATTTTTGTTCGGAAATTTTTGAAGTCCCACACAAAATATTTTCAGACTAAAATTTTTTTTCTTTCTTCTTAAAATTGACCAAAACACATAAAAAAACAAAAAAATAATTTCCGGATTTTGGTCCAAAATTTCAAAGTCCCACCAGGACCCCAAATTTTCAGTGTAAAAAAAATAAATAAATTTGGTCTTAAAATTGACCAAAACACATAAAAAAACAAAAAACTAATTTCAGGATTTTGGTCCAAAATGTCTAAAAAACTAATTTCCGGATTTTGGTCCAAAATTTCTAAGTCCCACCCGGACCCCAAATTTTCAGTGTAAAAAAAAAATAAAAAAATTTGGTCTTAAAATTGACCAAAACACATAAAAAACAAAAAAACTAATTTCCGGATTTTGGTCCAAAATTTCTAAGTCCGGACCGGGACCCCAAATTTTCAGCCTAAATATGAACCCAGGGACTTGGCTTGAACAAACTTGAATCTCACCCCCCTAAGCATGCTGCATACCAAATATCAAAAGATTCTTATTGGTAGATCTGAAGAAGAAGATTTTTTAAAGAATATTCCTCATACTGCAATAATTTGAACATTTGGGCTCCCATTGGGAAGCCAAATATAGACCGAGAGATTTGATTTCAACAAATATGTGAATCAATGTTCCAAAGATGTTATATGTAAAATATGAAAGCTTTTGGAGCAGTGGTTTGGAAGCAAACGATTCTTTAATTTTTTCCAATTGCCCACAGTGTTAAAAAATGCTGACTCAGTATTTTTTCAAAGTCCCAAAAACGAACCTTATGACAAAACCGATGGCATTTTTTTTTTTACCATTGCTTTCTGTTGGTCCTCACACCAAATAAAAATTCTCAGTGCCTTGCAGTTTTGGAGATATGGACGTTTTCGTTTTTTTCTATTTTTGGCTCCTGAGGTTCCCACGGGGCTACAGGAAAATTTGTTTTGCATAAATCAAGTACTTATAACCCAATAATACCTCATTAAATTTGGTTCAAATTGGCCTCTTGGTTCAGAAAATAGAAATTCTGGGTGGGGCAAAAATTCTTGCCCCTCTCAGAATAAAGGCAAATATTGTCCGTCAAACTTCTCTTGAACAAACTTGAGTCTACACCTCAAATGGAAGCTGCATACCAAATATCAAGTCTCTGCTACGGCTGGTTCATCAGAAGATTTTTTAAAATTTTGTGCATTTTGGCCCCACCCCCCCTCCACAATATGAGCAGAAACCCAATTTGAAGAAAAACCCAAATGCCCCTATAGAACCGCTACTGATGTGAATTTTCAGTGAACTGCAGCCAGTGGCTTGGGAGAAAATGACCCAAACATCAGCATCACGACGTACGACAGACAAAAAGTGATCAGAAAGCTCACCCTGACTTTCAGTCAAGGAGAGCTAACAACACCTGCACAGTTCCCATGTAGGTTAACTTATGTGCCAAATTTGAAAAAGATTGGACAACATATTATGGCTGAGAAATGCTCTGGACAAAAATCAATCTGGACAGACGTGCAGCTGGATGGATGTACAATCCGTTTACATAATACAACAGTTTGTAGCAGAAGAATATATGAGATGATTTTTACTCATTCAATACATTTTATATTACAGGTGGTTCTCCAGGCCAGTGACCTTAAACACAAATACATAAACAAGTAAAAAGTTGGCACAGCCATCAAATGCTCCCTGAACACTAAGGGTGGCTATGCCTCCATCCTCCACTGACAAGCATGAGTTTCTGGTCATTTGTAATATCTTATCTCTTACTAAACCATAACACCAATACAGCAGGCTACCAAATGTGTCCATGGGACACTAATGCCCCGTTTTTCTGAAAAACTATATTTCAGTGGTTAACAAAGTCCAAATAAACCATACAGCAGGCCACCAAATGTGTCCATTGGACACTAATGCCCCGCTTTATGAAAAATGATATTTTAGTGGTTAACAAAGTCCAAAAAGGGGCCATAACTCAAATAACTATACCGCCGCCCCCAATGCCAAGCATGAGTTTCTAGTCATTTGTCTTTCTTGATCTTATTTTATCTCCATTGAACCATAACTCCAATACAGCAGACATCCAAATATTATATTTTAGTGATTAACAAACTCCAAAAAGGGGACATAACTCAAATAAAAAATATCACACCACCTCAAAATCAAACTCATCTGGTATGTTGTGTACAGTAAGCTATATTCCAATATTGATTGAAATCAGACACATATAACTCAAGTTACCACCCGGAAACCAATATTAACATGTCTTCAAAGTTGGAAAAGGGCCATAACTCTGCCAAAAAATGTCAGACCAAGCCCACTATCAATCCCATCCTGTATTATGTGGTTATAAACCTGTGTATAAAATTTTGGTTCATTTCATTCACTCAAACTAAAGTTATTGTCCGGAAACTAATATCAACAAGCTGTCTATCTGAGTCAGAAAAGCGCTATAAGTCTGCCAAAAAATATAGGACGAAGCCCAACCTGCATTATGTTGCATAAAACTTTGTTTCATTTCGTTCAAACTCAAGTTATTGTCCGGAACCAATATCAACATGCTTTCTAAGTCAGAAAAGGGCCATAACTCAGTCAAAAAATATTGGACCAAGCCCATTATCAATCCTAGCCTGTATTATGTGCTTATAAACCTATGTATAAAATTTTGTTTCATTTCATTCACTCAAACTAAAGTTATCGTTTGGAAACCAATATCTACATGTCTAAGTTGGAAAAGGGCCATAACTCTGCCAAAAAATATCGAACCAAGCCCACTATCAATCCCAACATGTATTATGCGTTTATAAACCCATGTATAAAATTTTGTTTCATTTTGTTCAGTCAAACTAAAGTTATCTTCTGGAAACCATTTGTTTTGGACAGACAGACAGACAGACAGACAAACAGACAGACAGACAGGGCAGCGACTTTTGTTCTGCCAAAATCTTTTCGGGAAGCATAATAAATAAATCTGCAGCCATGTTAAATGGAATAGGTTCTGCCAACTGCAATAATTTTCATAACGGCTCTAACTTGAAAGAAATACTAAACTTTGAGCAAATCTCTTTTGAAGCTGGCTGTATGTCATGAACAGGGTAATGTTCAAGAATAAAAATAACCACAAACAGAAAAACCCACTCAATTTTACAATTTTATTACTACCAAACATTTCCTCCCAATGTTTATGCAGTGATAGTCAGCAACAAGAAATGCTGTACAAAAATGTACAAAGATATATAACTTATTCAGCATTTTAAGCAGTTAACACATCAACAAGCCCACAGATGCTTGCGGTCTACAACAGTGGCATTCATATATCCCCTGCCCCACCCCACCCCACTCCACCCCCAACCACAAACTTTTCCTAAAAATTTCATGTTTTATCAGATTTCTTTTACTTGCATGATGGTGTGTTCACAATAAAAGTATTGGCAAGTTGTTGAGCTGAGTACACAAGATTATACCTTTCAGACACCAATTTCCCAGAAATCAGGAAGAGGAACACCCACTCAAAACAAGGATGCTTGAGTCAAGATCATTCAGTTTTCAACAATTATTACCAATAGAAAGCATAGCAATGTCTATCACAGGCCCAAAAAAACATGTGACAATGCTTAGTATACCACATCTGTTGAAAATTTTACGGCCTCAACAGACACCAGAGCCATGTATGTCACAAGGCCCAAAAAAGTTAGGAGGCATTTTGGAAGAGAGCCCAAGAGAACATGGCCACCCAAATTCTGAATTTCCTGAGGGTTCTCATGGGGGCTCTAGACATTAACCCATAGAATCGCAAAAATGGTTGAAAAATAATTGTATGTACAGCCATTGGTCCTTGGGAGCCTTCTATGAAAGTGTCCCACTGACTTAGCCCACAGAAGCTATCATACCTGAAAGAATAAAAAAAAAAAAAAAAAAATTTCTTGGGGCATCAGGTAACTTGATGCCATTTGGGAATATTTTTCAATACCTTTCTACATTTCAGAGTAATGAGGATTGATAATATGATCTCAGATTTTTTTTAACTGGTAGTGGTAGAGTGCTATATCATTTTTGGACACTGTCATTTGTTCATTTATTTATTTATTGATGTTTAAGGTCACATATTTCTGCACAATGACTAATTCTGACCATACAATGGATATATACAGTCAAGTCCAGCCAATCATTTATACACATGCTGCCCATTTTAGAGGACTTCAATCACAGGCATTGGTTACTGAATCCTATTTTACAAGAAAAAGAGAACTGCTTTAGCACAGTGAACAAGCACTGCTTCACTTCCCAGGGTTCCCATGGTTAAACATGGCTGATCTGCAACATAATCATACTGGTTGATGTCAAGTCCCTCGGAGCTACATCTTTATGTGACAAAGACCATAACGAAACATTAAATGGAAGCTGAGCTTTGGGTGGAAATGAGCTTCGTGCAATAGGATCAAACTTCAATCTGCATTGAGGATATTGATATTTAACCCCCTTCACAGAGATGACAAAATACCAAAATATGTAGCTCTGCAAAACAAGATTTAAATGGTTGATTAGGAGAAAAATTTGCTCCTGGAAATTTTGTCAAAAGGGTGAACAGGGTTAACCTTCCTCATCCGTGCCATAGCCGGCATGCAGGGGGGGGGGGGGGGGGGGGGGGCAAATTTCAGTCATGCCCCCCCTCCCCCCCCAGGTGATGTGGCCTAATTAATGATGCCCTTCACAACTTATAAATTATGGACACAAACAGACTCTGAGCCAAGGAAATTGCATTTTGTTTGTCTCAAATTTCAAAATGTTTCCCGGGGAGGCTCCCTCCAGCAAGAGGTGGAGTCCCCTTCTTGTGGCCGCTCCCAACTTGCCGCTACATGGCTGGGATGATGCTGCACATCCTATTCTGTATGCCACCCTATTAGTTCGGTGATCTGAACGTAGAAGCTACCCCCCTATGTAGAGGGGTAGCCGCTACATTCAGATCACTGAAATAGAACCCCTAGATATTACTCTTGCCTCTTAACTTTGATATCCTGGCAACACGCCTGTTCGTCATCAATTTTTTCTGGGTATAGGACAAACTGGTAGCTGATGAACTGACACAATGAACACCAAATCAGAAAGGGCGATTCGTAATAATTAAATCCTACAGCCCAATGGACGTGGAAGATATTATTATTACTAATCACCCACGCCCTCCCCCACATTCATACACTCAAATCACAATTCAAGGACTTTTCAAAGACATTTTGAAGACAATAACTATTTATCAAGCAGCAGTTTTATGACTAATTTGTCATTTCGCAAAAATCTTACAAACATTTAAAAAAAAATTTCTTGCACAACTGGCAGAGTGCTAGATTGTGTTCAGTGGTTAAAATTTATTCCTCAAAATTTCTTTGATTACAAATCATTGGAGAGTGTCGGGGGCACTCTCCAATGTTTTATATTAAAAGTAAATTGACGTGCAAAGTCAAATTTGCTGCTGAGTGAATATTCAGCATGAGTAAATATAAATACTTCAGGGAAGAACTCTTGCTAAGTTTTGACACTCCGTTATTTTTAATATATATGTTTTAGTTACTCACTTTTTAACAAGAATTAGAACGAAATAAAATTTAGAATTTGGTTGAAAGTTAAAACTAAAACTAGCTGAAACAAAAGGAGGAAATATATAAAGAACATTCAAGGAAACCAATGGATTTTCAAATAGTTTTCAAGGACATTTACTGAATATTCAAAATTCAAGGAGTTTGACCATTACTCAAGAACTTTTCAAGGATGTGCAGGCCCTGCAAGTGTAAAATAGGTTTGTCCACTTGCTGTATTATTAATTATTGGTATTTAAGGTTACTTTCTGCATCCATGCTCTATCATAACAGCAACACAAATATAAAGTTGAGTTTTGACAATCATTTACACTAATTCAAAATTCTCGAACTAGTTTATAAATGCATTCACAGCCTGTCCCCAGAGTACTTGAGAATGCTTGTCATTCGCTACTCTCCCACACGTCCCCTACGGTCTGCAGATAATCTGAATCTGAGTCTGGTTGTACCATTCACAAAATCTGAGCTAGCCAGGACACAGGCCTTTGCAATTGCTGTGCCCAGACTGTGGAATACATTGCCACTTCATATCAGATCTCTAACAAGTATAGAAAATTTCAAAAAACAATTAAAAACTCATTTATTCAACAAAGCTTTTTTTTCTTTCCGGAACACATAAATTGAATTGACATTTTTATTTTGTTGTAAAGCACTTTAGAGCACCTTTGGTGGTTTTACGCTATATAAAATTGATTATTATTATTATTATTTTATTATTAATTTAGAGAATTTCCATCCTAGGCATTGGTTACTGATCCTATTTGCAGTAGACAATATTTTATACCATGTTCACCAATGTTACTACCTGTGAAAAGCTTGTGTGTTAAATTTTAGAATTTAACCCACCTCCCGTGTAAAGGTTCTACTGCTTTCAATGAGAATTCCATTATAAAAATTTATACCGACAGTAGGAACCACATCCAACTTGACCTTTGACATGAACCAATTTGCCAACTTCGATACATTCACACTTAGCGATGTTTTGTTCAAACATATGACATTTTTACGGTAATATTTACTATGATCAATAACTTAAGTTTAAAATACCTACAATTAAATATTTAAAATAAAATTTAAGAATTGTTGTTAATAATTTGACTGAAAAAGCAATGTAAATTGAATCAACTTTGACGATGTGTCTAGCTGTCAATCACGCATTCACGTGCAGCTGAAAGTACTGCCCCCTGGTGCAGATGTAAACAAAACAAACCCATGTCTTTTCAATAGAAAGTACGACTTTTTCACCATGTTAAGTGACAAAGATGATTATTTATTAAGAGCATGGTATAAATAAAACAAATAGGTATTAGGGCTGGTAATCAGATTTAAACCACTCCTAGAATAAGGGTTTTAACCACTCGGCAGAGCCTCATGGTTACAACCCTTATCCCACTTGTGGTTTAAATCTGATTACCAGCCCAACTATCTACTTATTCTACATATATATGAAAATTCCATTCAGAAAAACAACGTGAAAGTGTAAGTGTTGAGTCTAATTTTTTCAGAAATTCAAAATTTGTTGACCACAGCAGACCTTCATTCATAGAAAAACAAACATGTTCATTTCTTTGCACAGAAAAATGCCAGTTATTTATTTAGAGACATTTAAGGTCACTCTCAGCATCAATGGCTATTTATTTATTAGTGTTTAAGGTCATTTTCAACATCTTTGGCTATAACACTATTCTTTTTTGGCTATACCATGACCACAACACATGTATAGCCAATTCTTTAATACTATGCTTCCCACTTTAAAGGACATCTAAGGAAGGGCATCCCCAGGCTTTGTTTACCGGGTAGTATATCATCACCTAATGACGAGACCACTAGTGAAATGCTCAATGTGATTTTTAGCTAAAACCAAAACAAATAAAAATTACAAGACTTCAGTTCAAAGCATTATACACAAAAAGCACCATGAAACATTTGTGATTATTCACTTTTCAAATTACTTCTCGAAAAAGAAGAGCTTATGTTTTCTCTTTCAATACAAAACTACATTCTCTCTTCTAATGTATAGCTTCTGACCAATCAGTGAAACAATCTTATTACATTATTTATTTATTGGTATTTAAGGTCAAATACTTCTGAAGAATGGCTAATTGTAATTGCAACATGGAGGTAAAGTCAAGTCCAACAAATCGTTTATACCCATGTTGCCCATTTTAGAGGACTTCCACCCCAGGCATTGGTGATCGGGTCCTATTTTACCAGTAAAACTGAGCTTGATTACCACAGGAAATAAGCACTGCGTCACTTCCCGGGGTTCCCACAGGGAATCTTATTACATGAACCAACATTCCAGTGTGGGGGATGGGGTGGTCTTTTGGGGAATGGTATCTGTAATTTGTGGCAAGAGTGTTAAATCAAATGTAGTGGCATCCATTTAAGTGGATGCCTCTCAATTGAATATCCCTATTAACTGAATATAACTTCCAAACAAACCATTTATCATACCTTCCATTCAAATTTAACCTGCTAACTCTACATGGGATATAGAGTAAACTCCAAATTGAATAAAAAAAACTATCCAGAAAGAAATTACCCAGACAATCACCAAATTCTCCTTGTTTATAGACCTTCTCGACCTCTGTACCTCCAACACAGGCGTTTATTCTATTATATCGTGTTCGACAGAGTGATCAAATCCTTACTAATTAAATACTCCTGTTAACTGAATAATTCTCACTCGAAAAGTGCCCATTCAGTTAACAGGATTCCACTGTATTACAGATCACTTAATTGAAGAATGGACAGCCAAGTTTAAACCTGATAGACTCATTATTTATTTATTGGTATTTAAGGGGTCACATTTCTGAACAATGTCTAATTGTGACCACGACATGGCTGTAAAGTCAAGTCCAGCCATTCCTTTATACCCATTTGCCCATTTTGGAGGACTTCCACCCCAGGCATTGGTGACAATTGAAATTAAAATTGATTTATTTTTATATTGTCCAGGGTTCATACAAAAATTTGCTCACAAAGTTCAATGGTTTTTCAAGGGATTCTTCTTTTTTTTTCAAGGGCTACATATACTATTCAGCTTGTTGTATGAGCTCTAAAAATCTCAGATTCATGTGACACGAATCTGACTTTGGAAGTCAGGAAGTACTGGTACCCAAAGTGTGATCTGTGTTACAGTAATCTTGGTAAAACGATCCATACTTTTTTATTTTTTTTTTTTAACTGAGCGACACTAGCGCAACAAACAAGTAAAAGGCGAGTACACATATATTTACAATCCCCAGGAAACAGCTTGGTATTCAAGGGTTTTTCACGTGATTTCTGAAAGTTCAAGGGTTTCTCAAGGGCTAATTTCAATTTCCAGGGTTTTTCAAGAAAAAACTCATTTTCAAGGGTTTTTCAAGAGCTGTATGAACCCTATTGTCACTTCCTCAAGACAATCATGCAAGCTAATTAATTTTATTCAAGGCATTTGGTGTTAACATATGTAGAGTGGAAGATAAACATGGAGTTTTCTACAGTAAGCATCAAAATTATCTTGAAATGGTCTTTTCAACTGACTTCTTTCAAAAAGTAATCATGGTATGCCAGTTTTTATAACCAACACAATATATTAACTAGAGGATCTACAGAGTCTGTAATTGCTCACCTGGAACTACATATAAAAATGTGATTTCCCTTTACATGGTAACTATGAGCTGCAATTGTGGCCATGTTTGCAACATTACATCAACATTACATGCGGATCATTGGTAGAAGGTGTCACAGTTTTCAATGACGTGAAGTTTCAAAGCATTTGAATCCACCAAACAGAATCATAGAATGTCTCTGGTGGCCATATTTTCGAACCAACAGGAACAAAAAGAGGATCGTTTATAGAGGGCCTCATATAGACCATTCTTGCCAAGTTTTTGGTTCACGTTGGCTCAGTAGTTCCAGAGAGAAGATGAAAATGTGATTTCCCATGGGGGTTTTCTATAGTAACTATAAATTGCAATTGTGGCCATGTTTGCAAAACAAACAACACTAAATGACGATTGTTGGTAGAGGGTGTCCCAGCCATCAACCATGCAAAATTTCAAAACATTTGGCCCGGTGGTTGCAGAGGAGAAGACTTTTCAAAATTGACCACTCAGAATCAAAGAATGCTTCTGGCGGCCACCTTTTTCACCCAACAGGAATAAAATGAGTAACAGTTGTAGAGAACCTCTCATAGACCATACCTGCCAAGTCTGGTTCACATTGGCTCAGTACTTTCAGTGATGATGAAAATGTGATTTTCCTATAGGGTTTCTATAGTAACGATAAGCCACAAATGCAGCCATAATTGCAACCCGATGAAGATTAAATGAGGATCATTGGTAGAGGGGTTACAGTCATCAGTCACATTAAGTTTTTCAAACCATTTGGCCTTGTAGTTTCAAAGAAGATTTTCTTGAAAATGCACACACTTATGAATTCTGTTTCAACAAAAAAATCAGAAAAAAGGGTTAAAATATTTTGAAAATTACAATTTTTCAGACAGTATTCTCTTTCAAAATAGCTTTGGGATAGGTAAAGGGTTACAGGAAACACATTTTACTCCAATTTTTGTCAGATCTTAAAAGATATATATAATTACTGTCATCTAAGCTGACATGATGGGAACAGAATATAAACAAACTTCCATTCTTTCCAAACACCTGTCATCAATCACTAATTTTCTGATAAGTAAGAGAGAATAGATAATTACTTTACAGTTGAAGTTGTTTTACAGTACAAGTCAAAATAAGCTGAAGTTTAATCCTATAAACTATGTATCTTTCTCTTCTACACTGATAAGACCAGAAGCTGACACCATTTTCTGGAAAGCTCTCACTGATAGTTTTCCAGAAAATGTCAGATTCTGATCTTGTCAGTGCAGGAGCAGCAGTTTACTTAGTTTATTGCAGTTATGCTACAGCTTATTTTGACTTGTACTGTCTACACAATATTTTGGGGTTTTTTCCCAGTTCTTAGTGGAGAAAACAGGAACCAACCCTTACCAGATTCTCAAAAAACAAGTATTTTGCTGACAGTACCAATTTTGGTGCAGACAGGAGGGGCATTGGATTAAGCATTAGCATATAGCCTCTGGTGGCCACATATTTCCATCCTCTCATAGACCATTCCTGCTAAATTTGGATCACATTGGCTCAGTAGTTCCAGAGAAGAAGATGAAAATGTGATTTCCCATAGGGTTTCTATAGTAACTATAAGCTGCAATTGTGGCCATGTTTGCAAACCGATCAACATTAAATGAGGATTGTTGGTAGAGGGTGTCCCAGTCATCACTTATATGAAGTATCAAAACATTTAGACTGGCAGTTTCAGAGGAGAAGATTTTTGAAAATCCACCAACCAGAATCAAAGAATGCCTCTGGAAGCCATGTTTTTCATCCGCCGGGAACAAAATGAGTATCGTTTGTAGAGGACCTCCCATAGACCATTTCTGCCAAGTTTGGTTCACACCGGCTCAGCGGTTACAAAGAAGATGAAAATGTGAAAAGTTTATGGATGCCGGACGCCAAATGAGAAAAAGCTCACATGGCCTATTAGGCCAGGTGAGCTAAAAAGGCCAATGCTGGAACGTGATATGCAAATAGGCACACATAATAGTTTGCATACCAATGGTTCAAAAAATAAAACTGTTTCCGGTATTTTCATATTTTGCACTTCACAGATTTGGCCAATACCTTAGGTAATGGGTTATTTATTTATATTTTAATGTTTAAGGTCACTTTGAGTAGCTGTGGTTATATCATGAACACAAAACAAATGAAAGTGTCAATGACACTGTAGCTCAACTTGACAAACTTGGAACTTGGCAAGTTATAAATGAAATGGCAAAATTGAAGATCATTGGTAGCAATGTTATTTGATGAAATTTCAACATAACAGCATTGTGTGTGCACAACGTCAGAGTAATTCATGCATTGTTAAATGTAAACTGCAAGACTGGCTGAAGGAAGAATGCTGATACACAAATGCAGTTTGTTCAGAGGTTATTGTAAATGGCAACTTTTTTCACAGAAATGAATGCTAATCAACAGCTCTTATCTAGAGTTCTTGACTAATGGGCACACCAAGTTCAAAAACAATCCTATGATAAATGTGGCCTGAAGGCCATGTCAAAGAATGTTGGTGCACAAATGCAATAAATTCAAAAATTGTTGCTAACAGCAACAGTTTTTGATGGAAATGAAAAGAAAATCAATAGCTCCTATCTTTGTCATCCTGCATAAGCATACAAAGTTTCAAAACAACCTGATAATGAATGTGCCCTCTGAAGCAAGCCAAAGGAAGATGTTAATGCACAAATGCACTAAGTAGAAGTCATTGCTTTGTGGCGACGGTTTATTTTGTTTTTGTTATGGAAATTCATAAATATACGCTGCAGAGTAATGGAAACATTGATGCTTGACTGCACTAAGTTTTTACCAAGTTCATCGAAGGTCATTGCCAGTAGCAACATTTTTTGACGGAAATTGAAGAAAATCAATAGCTCCCATCTAGAGGTAACCCCAAACAAGCATACAAAGTTTCAAACCAATCTGATCAAAAATGTGCCCTGTAGGGCATGCCAAAGGAATATATTGATGCCTGACTAAACTAAGTTCAAAGATCGTTGCCAGCAGCAACATTTTTTGATGGAAATCGAAGAAATCGATAGCTCCCATCTAGAGGTCACCCCGAACAAGCATGCCAGGTTTCAAAGCAATCCGATCATAAATGTGCCCTGTAGGGTGTGCCAAAGAGAAATATCGAGGTCTTCTGACTAAACTTAGTTGTAAGAACGTTGGCCGCGGCAACATTTTTTGACGGAAATTGAAGAAAATCGATAGCTCCCATCTAGAGGTCACCCCCAAACAAGCATGCCAGGTTTCAAAGCAATCTGATCATAAATGTGCCCTGTAGGGTGTGCCAAAGAGAAATATTGAGGTCTTCTGACTAAACTAAGTTCTAAGAACGTTGACCGCTGCAACATTTTTTGACGAAAAATTGAAGAAAATCGATAGCTCCCATCTAGAGGTCTCCCCAAACAAGCATACCAGGTTTCAAAGCAATCCAATCATAAATGTGTCCTGTGGGGTGTGCCAAAGGGAAATATTGAGGTCTGACTAAACTAAGTTCTAAGAACGTTGGCCGTGGCAACATTTTTTAATAAAAATTGAAGAAAATCGATAGCTCCCATCTATAGGGAGCCCTAAACAAGCATACCAGGTTTCAAAGCAATCCAATCATAAATGTGCCGCTGAGAGTGTGCCAAAGGGAAATATTGAGGTCTGACTAAACTAAGTTCTACGAACGTTGGCCACGGCAACATTTTTTGACGGAAATTGAAGAAAATCGATAGCTCCCATCTAGAGGTCACTCTAAACAAGCATACCAGGTTTCAAAGCAATCAAATCATAAATGTGCCCTGTAGGGTGTGCCAAAACGGATATATTGTGGTCTGACTAAACTAAGTTCTAAGAACGTTGGCAGCGGCAACAATTTTTGACGGAAATTGAAGAAAATCGACAGATCCCATCTAGAGGTCACCCCAAACAAGCATGCCAGGTTTCAAAGCAATCCGATCATAAATGCGCCCTGTTGGGTGTGCCAAAGAGAAATATCGAGGTCTTCTGACTAAACTAAGTTGTAAGAACATTGGCCGCGGCAACATTTTTTGACGGAAATTGAAGAAAATTGATAGCTCCCATCTAGAGGTCTCCCCAAACAAGCATACCAGGTTTCAAAATAATCCGATCATAAATGTGCCCTGTAGGGTGTGCCAAAGGGAAATATTGAGGTCTGACTAAACTAAGTTCTAAGAACGTTGGCCGTGGCAACATTTTTTAACGGAAATTGAAAAAAATCGATAGCTCCCATCTGGAGGGAGCCCTAAACAAGCATACCAGGTTTCAAAGCAATCCAATCATAAATGTGCCCTGTAGGGTGTGCCAAAGGGAAATATTGTGGTTTGACTAAACTAAGTTCTAAGAACATTGGCCGCGGCAACATTTTTTGATGAAAATTGAAGAAAATCGATAGCTCCCATCTAGAGGTCACCCCAAACAAGCATGCCAGGTTTCAAAGCAATCCGATCATAAATGTGCCCTGTAGGGTGTGCCAAAGAGAAATATTGAGGTCTTCAGACTAAACTAAGTTCTAGGAACGTTGACCGCGGCAACATTTTTTGACGAAAATTGAAGAAAATCGATAGCTCCCATCTAGAGGTCTCCCCAAACAAGCATACCAGGTTTCAAAGCAATCCGATCATAAGTGTGACCTGTAGGGTGTGCCAAAGGGAAATATTGAGGTCTGACTAAACTAAGTTCTAAGAACGTTGGCCGTGGCAACAATTTTTAACGGAAATTGAAAAAAATCGATAACTCCCATCTAGAGGGAGCCCTAAACAAGCATACCAGGTTTCAAAGCAATCCAATCATAAATGTGCCCTGTAGGGTGTGCCAAAGGGAAATATTGTGGTTTGACTAAACTAAGTTCTAAGAACGTTGGCCACAGCAACAGTTTTTGATGAAAATTGAAGAAAATCAATAGCTCCCATCTAGAGGTCATCCCAAACAAGCGTACCAAGTTTCAAAGTGATCAGATCATAAATGCGACCTGTGAGGTGTGCCAAAGGAAATTGTGGACGTACGTACTAACATACTAATGTACTAACGTACGTACGTACGCCGACGGATGAGAAGTGAGGCCAATAGCTCAGCTTGACTTTGTCAAGTTGAGCAAATAAAAATTCAGTTTATCCAACTGATTATATCCTTGTTGCCCACTTAGAGCACCTTCATAAGCTACTATTTTAAATAAGTGAAAAACAAGATTTTTTTTTTTGAAAGAGCATGTACTGTTGATAATAATTTGTGTGTTATTTGAGTGTAAATGATGCACCAGTCATGAACTTATGGATTTATTGGAGTTAAAGCTATCTTTAAGCATCTAAGCCAACACAAGTAAGAAGTCTAGTTTAGCCAATTGCTTACACCCTCTTAAAGAGTACTTTTATCCCATGCACTGGTTACTGGATCCTATTTTACCAGTAAATCAGAACTTATTTCCATAGTAAAGAAACACTGCCCCAGATTCTAAAGGTTACCAGGAGAAATTATGGGGACATAATTCATCCAAAACCAGTCATAATTTTAAAGGAGAAGTGTCTAACAGTCTAAACACCCTACAGCCGTTTCAAACAAATTGAATGAAAGCCGAGAATTTGCAAACGCTGTCTCCTGTGAGATTAATACCTTGAAAATCAATCCTCAAAACAAGAACTGCTTGTGTTTTGTCTGTTTATTGGGTGTTTAAGGTCACTTTCAAACTCATATAGGCGACATCATGACTACAACATAAATATGAAGTCTGCAAATTATAAAATAATTATAGTGCTCACTTTAGAGGAAACACTACCCTAGGCAATGGTTACCAGGGCATATTATGCCAATGAAGAAAAACTTTTCTACAAAAGTAAATTAGATCGTCGTAATTTCTCAGGGATCAAGTGCAATACCTATTCCAGAATAAATACCAGTACTCTCAGTCATAAAAAATAAATTAGATTGTCACGCCCACAGGCAACTCAATACAAAGTTAATATAGAGCCTCTATTTTGAAATAGTTTTGTGAACTATTAACCTGCTAAGATTGCCACACCTATGGACAATGCAATACAAAGGTTATATAAGTATTTTCTTGAATTTCTCATAAAATCAAGTCTTGGCTGCTGCAAAGTAGCCATGACTTGATTTGATGAAAAATTCAATACACTCCAACATAAATAAAACATTCTGAAGACTAATTCTTTTTATTGATGTTTAAGGTCACTGTCAGCACTTATAGCTATACCATGATCGCAACACAGGTATGAAGTCAAGTTTAGCCAATCATTTATACCTACCATTAAAACCTATGCTGCCCACTTTACAGGACTTACATCCTATGCACCAGATCCTATTACCCCAGTAAAGCTGCACTTGTTTACCATAGTAAACAAGCACTAATTCACTTCCCTGGGTTATTAGGGAACTTTGCATCAGCAAGAACTAGTAACATAACTCTAGTGAGTAGCCTAGTACTTTTATTCTGGGCAGGAAAATCCGCCGACAGTAATTAAGGGAGGCATGTGTTGCTATTAAAAACAACGTAACGAAATAAATATGCTTATCAGATAAATAATAAAAATAGAGAAAAGTAAAAATCAGTGAGGTAAATGCTAATCAGTTCTAATGAAATAAATACTGTGATCTATCAACTCTATCTTTAGCAGGCTCCACGTCTGAAAAAATTATCTGTAATGGAACCGGAACCTCAACAACTACAATGTAAACTAAAGTGTTTGTATATTGTGATTTAAAGTCACTTTCTGCATGTATACCTCTATCGGGTCCAGAACACAAGTATAAAGTGACTTTTCACCCATCATCCATAATTATTATGCCCGCCTTGGGGAACTCGCACTCCATACACTTTGATAACTGGGTCGTATTATATCAGTCAAGAACATCTGAGCAGCGGGGGAGGGGACGATGGAATCTGTGTCCCTCATAATATTTATTGGTGTTTGAGGCCACATACTTTTGTACAATGGTTAATCATGACCGCAACATGGATATAAAGTCAAGTTAAGACAAACATTTATACTCACCTTGCCAATTTTAGAGGACTTCCACCCAAGCATTGGTTATTTGAGGCCCATTTTACCAGTAAAACAGAGCTTGTATACTGCCATAAACAAGCACAGCTTCACTTCCCAGGTTTCCCATTGGGGCACGCTGTAATAAGATGTGCTGTCATTGAGATAAATTCACCTTTGATTGCTATGTTTTGAAATATTTAAAGTACTAGTTTTTAATCCGATCCTCAAAGTATCAATTTTTGATATAAAATCGATGAGACATTTAGTGGGATACGGATTTGTTGAACTGAGCCTTGCGAATGTGATCTATGGAACTCAGAACTTTATGTATTCAACTGGAACATTCTGACCAGATGGTGCAACCAAGAAATAAATTTACTTGTCACCTCCTCCCCCTCCACCTTCCAGCATCTCCGAAACCAGTGAATGGTAATTTGTTTAGCACAGTAAACAAACAACTTCCCACTTCCTGGGGTTCCCATGTGGGGTTCTGTTTATAGATAAGTGGACATACCTACTCACTCATTATTCTGCAAGCACTGCAAATATTGAGTCCCAGTCATATGAGCATCTTTTAACCCTTTATCTGACATAATCCAGATTGCACTTATTTATTAAAATTTCCATTAAAATTTTTACCTCCAAAATATAACTAATGACCCTGTCACTGGAAAGGACTTAATGAGGGTGTCCCAATGGAGGTCATAAGCTATGTTTTTGAGTCAAAAAATGAAATTTTGTTAGTTATTCAAGAAGTGTTTTTGTGAGTTATCTGCTAGTCATGTTAGATAAAGATCTAAACCCCCCTACAACCAGATGTCTCTATATCAAAATTTTAAGCCCTAAATGTTTGCCATAATGCAGCTAGAAATTTAACCAATACAGTCTTGACAGAATAGGTTAAATTCCTAGTTGCATTATGGGAAAAATGAGCAGCTTGAAATTTCTGTATTTTAACATCAGGGCAGGGTTTTAATGAGGATTGTAAAAATTATCATCAGCAGTTCCTACTCAAGTTCAGCCAACACAAACTAAACTCATCAACTAATCATCATGTTCGCTTCTGCATCGCCCTTGGTGCTGCACAAAATCATTAGCTTCATCACTATTCACAGAAAAAGCTGAAAACCCACCATCTGGGAATGCTCAACCAAATATACATAACCACAAACTTTCAAAACTTATTTTTTTGTAGGCTAAATATACAAAAGCTGATTAGCAATGTTTGAAAACTTCCATTTTATCGCAAAATATGACACCACATGCACACACACACACACACACACATCATACACATATATATTGATTTGTGGTAATTGATGGATAGCAAAACTAATGATGAAATCTTCTGGATGTTAAGCAAAACCAAAACATTATTTGACTGCAAATGTACATCTAAAACACCCCATTAATTAAAAATAGAATATGTTTTCATTTTTGTAATTCACTTTTAATAAGTTCACAATCCAGTATAAGTATTTCCAATAGTTCCTTGTTATTTATTTATTTATTGGTGTTTAATGTCATATATTTATGCACAATGGCTAATCATGACCATGACAGTTTTACTAGTGGAGGAAGTCGGAGTACCCAGAGAGAACCACCGAGCAGCTGCCAGCTCCCCAACATCGTAACTCCACACTGTAGCACAGGCAGGGTTCGATTGGTTGAAGACATGCGTACCATCAATGTGCAGTATGCCTTAGTACACAGCATCATCGTACCCCCATGTGGAACTGGTTACCACAACACTACCACGCCCCCAATAGTTCCTTGAATTCTGCACCCAATGTAACAACATGTAACCAACTAACCCTTCATAGTTTTACAGCCTTAGTGTATATTTTCATGTAGCATGCGGTATGACAGTTACAGATTTTTTATAACCAGAAAGTGTGACTAACCTTGTGCACTGCACAGGGTTTGTCACACTTTTTGGTAATAAAATATTTCTAACTGAATAACTAACCCTGTGCACTGTACAACCTTAGTGAAAATCTCATCTATATCAAATCTTTACCCAACTTAATCACCAAAACCAGCCAGCACTATTCAAACTCAGCTTAAGACCCCACATTGTCTTGTTTTTTTTTTTTAGTGAATTCCAAAAATGAATATTCTATTTTTAATTAATAGCTTGTTGTATCAAAAGCCAGACTTCAGTATATCGGATTAATAAACAGAAAATCAAGAAAGTATAAAATTTCAACCTGCATTTTTTTCCCATGATGCAACTTGAAACTTAACCACTGAGCTCTGCCAAACAAAACTAAATTGATTACATTCCTAGTTGAATAATGGGAAAAATTTTCTGCTTTGAAATTACAGTGCATTGAGATCTGTGTGCATAGAGTTACAAAGATTTATCCCTTTACACAGCAAGTTTACTCTTGTCGGGGCCAAGGTCATACCATCCTGAAGTGGACCTTCATGAGGAATTTGTATATTAAGAATATATAACATTTTTTACTGTGACAGTTTTACGGGTGGAGGAAGTAAAATCAGGAATTAGACCTCTGACTTCGGAAAGTTGAAGTCATTGATAAGCAACTTTCCTTCTCTGGCTATGACTTAATTTTGAGGTTCTGGTTTAAATTTAAGTCAAGCAACTTATGAAAGATTCACTCACCATTTTTTGGCAGCCCTTATTTCAGGCAACACTTACATGACTTTCTGATGGAATAGAAAGGCAATGTAGTGCTGAAAAGTTTATCAGTGTTCATGTAAAATTGTTGTTGGAATCTAGAATACTGCAGCTTATTTCATGTGGTGCTTTCCTAAAGCCAATGCTATGCCAGAATAGGTATTTATTTACTTATTTATATATTTATTGGAGTTTAACAACACTTTCAACAGCCAGGGTCACCTTGTGTCGGAGGAAGCTGTAATACCTGGAGAGAACCACTGAACAATGGTGAGCAACTGTCAAGATTCCCCAACTTACTAACTCCACACAAGTAGGGTTAGCATTGGTTGAAGACAGGCGCAACATCGATGTGCAGTACACCTTAGTACACATCGCCACCATGCCCCCAAGTGGTTAATCAGGATTAAATGCCTTGTCCAAGAACACAACACAGTTACCCCTGGCAGGGATCGAATCGTGGTCCTCTCGGTTTGATCACACTCCCTGCCCGAATATAAATCACTTCAGAAAAAATTCTTTGAGAGGCCCAAGAGTTATGGGACTTGTAATTACATGTCTGAGGCCAAAAGGTTTGTAGGTGTTTTCTAAAACAGAATTTTAATCTGATTCTGAAAAATCCATTTCTTAACCCTTTGAACTCTGGTGGTATCTTCCATGTCAGTTCCATGGTAGCAATAGGAAGAGTCCATATTTATTATCTGGGGGGTAGACCAATTAATATTTTCAATGTGCAGCCTTAGGGCTGCATGTTGAAAATATTGATTGGTCTACACAACACATTTACCTTGCAGTCATCCCCCTTAATGCCATTATGACGAAGCTTGTGACCCGGCCGGAAAAAGGTCTCTGGAGTTCAAAGGGTTAAATGCCAAAGCCTCTGCATTTTGGGTGAGTAATGTCATTTCTTATTGTTTGCGATAAAATTTTAAGGAAGAGTACTAAATATTGCTTTCCTTTCACACTCACTGAACAAAGATTTATCAAACACAAGGAAATAGGTCAGATTAAAGGTAATGAGGAGAAAATACATATAGGCGATATATATATCTGTATAGAATTTATCATATATAGACTGAGATACATTTCGTAAAAAAGACATTTTTCATAAATACCCTTTTACTAAATAGGGTAGTTTTGAACAGTATTTCCTAGAAACGGTCCATGTCTGTTTAGACTTTTTACAAGTTAAATTTTTCTGTTATTTGTTCGCAAAATTTAAAACAACCATTTGTATGTAATTTCTCTTGATGAAAGTTACAATAACTGAGTACCTATTAGGTATTTTATTATATTTATACTCACATTTCCACTAATAGTTGCGTCAATGTGGAAACATGCGATTACAACTGATTCATGTGCTTGGGAACCTGAGGAAAATGGATGAACCCTGGAAAATGGTCATTATGCCAGAAATTGTTTTTAGCAATAGTGGCCACAAGTTCCAGGTGATGTATGCTGTCAAACTGATATTGCAGATACAAATGAACAAAAACATGCAGATATGCAAAAATATTATTTGTCTTCTGATAAATCAATGAACAATGTTCTTGCAAGATCAGCATAGCAGAAACATAACTTTCTTCAATGAACCCTCTCAGTAAACAAACCAACACAAAGCTCATTGATAGGTGAATAATATAACAATAACATGATTTTGGAGGGCATTATGGTTCATTTGCGGCCCTGCAGCAATGATAAACAGCCCGAGGGTTTATTAAGCCCAAGGGCTGTTCATCATTGCTGCAGGGCCGCTAATGAATCATGATGCCTGACAACAATTATGTTATTACTATTATTACCACTCCCTGTTACAGCTAACCACACGAGGGAATTGCTGGAAGAAATAATCAGTAAGTCGGTTCGATATTTCTGTTTCGATCACGCGTTCGACCTCCGTTCGGAAATACAAAGGGACTTCATCCGAATGGGAGAAATTCATTAGACCATGGAATCTAAAAATAGCCGGGCCGCGGGCCGCTAATGGCTATTTATACCATTATCCGCCCACGGCCCGGCTTCGTCGAATGACGTCCCTGAAATTATGGAGTTTTAACAGCCCTCCAAAATCATGTTAATCTACTAGTAACTTATAGATTTAGTGGTAATAATATATGTTAGCAATTGGGTGTGAACACAATAAGATAATACAAATGCTTTAACCCTTTACCTAACGAATCGCCCGCATATGCCCGCGTAATTTGCAAATTCAGCAGTTGAATTGAAAGAAATATTTATTGATTTATTTATTGGTGTTTAAGGTCACATACTTATGCACAATGCCTAATGGTGACCGCAAGTTTTAAAACAACCTCTGTTTTAGTTCTGCTCAAGCAGGGTTACAGCGGTTGAAGACATGTGCACCCTTCGACGTGCAGTATGCCTTAGTACACAACGTCATCGTGCCCCCATGTAGGCAACCAGGATAATGTGCCTTGCTCAAGGACACATCGCGGATCGTCCCATTAAAAGAAATAAATTTTTCAAAATATTTCAACAAAACCAGATCATGTGACCCCTCAATGGAACAAGCTCATTGAGCTCGTTCCAATGAGGGGTCATATGATATGGTTTTGTTGAAATTTTTTTTTTTAATTTTAAAAAATAGTAATTAAATATAATAATTAAAATAATAAATTTTGATATCGTCTGCATTGGGTAAAGGGTTAAAAACAAAAATGAGTAACATTTGCATTTTTGGATATTAGTGCACGTGAGTATAAATATAATACAATAAACAGCAGGTACACAGTTATGGTAACTTATCATGAGAAATTACAAACAAATGGCTGTTTTAAATTATTACTATGGGCCAAGATTTGAATTTATTCTTCATATTCAATGCGCAAAGACTGATCTTTCCACAATTTTGATCCCCCAAAACAAAATGTAACATTGGAAAACATTTCAGCTAAATCAAACTAGACCTAACATTCATATCATTAAGTCTTTCAACAATGGCGCTTTCTCTTGATTTATTTATTGGAGTGTAAGGTCACATGTTTCTGCACAATGGCTCAGCATGACCTTGACATGGGGATAAAGTCAAGTTTAGCCTATTGTTTATAAGCAAGTTGCCCATATTAGAGGACTTCCACACCAGACATTGGTTATCGGGTCTTATTTTACAAGTAAAACAGAGCTATGTTTATCATGGTAAACAGGCATAGCTTAACTTTCCGGGGTTCTCACAGGGAGCTTTCTCTTTAAAACAAGAAAGATTATGTATCAATTGGACAGGAGATATAATTATTGAAGAGGTTTGGGATATGATGGCATGTAGATCTAGAATTTCTGTGATGCAACTGTAGTTATTTTACTGGTTATAACAAGAGCACCGCTGGGCATTGCATCATACGCCCGTGAACTGTTCAAATTGTACCATTTTAACACATTTGCAATTTTTTTAGAGTGCGAGAAATTTATACTGGCATATATATATATATGTTACGGTCATTTGAGAAAAAAGTCCAACAGGGGCCATAATTCAGGCAAAAATAGTTCAGACCGACCCCATATTCGAACTTGATCTGTATTTTGTTGTGATTAAAACACATATCAAGTTTGGAGCCGATCGGAAAACAAATACTAAAGTTATCATCCGGAAACCAAATATTTGACGAATTCTAAGTCCAACAGGGGCCATAATTCAGGCAAAAAATGTTCGGACCGACCCCATATTCGAACTTGACCTGTATTTTGTTGTGATTAAACCACACACCACATTTGGAGCCGCTCGGAAAACAAATACTAAAGTTATTGTTCGGACGGACAACGCCATAACATAATACGTCCAGTTTTTTCAAACGGGCGTATAAAAAGGCCTGGCAGTGAGTGTCCATTGGGTTTAGTCTAACTTCCCTTCTATCATTCTTGAGAGATTCTAGGGGATCAATTGCTAATCCTATTTAGTCAGAAAAAAATAAATTAAGGTAAGAAATTAAGCAAGTTCATCTATTTATTTATTTATTATTTACTTACTGGTGTTTAAGGTCACGTAATTAAGCACAATGGCTAATCATGACCATGACAGTTTTACGGGTGGAGGAAGCCGGAGTGCCCAGAGAAAACCACCAAGCAACGACGAGCAGCTGCCACCTCCCCAACATTTTAACTCTGCACTGGCAGGGTGAGATGGGTTGAAGACATGCACACCACCGACGTACAGTACACCTTAGTATATGGCATCATCGTGCCCCCATGTGGACCTCCAGGGTTAAGTGCCTTTCCCAAGGACATAATGTGGGAGTTCGAATTGATCGCTCAGACGGTCACCCATCTGAGGACTAACCGGGCTCGACATTGCTTCACTTCGGTGATCTGATGAGAAACTGTTTCCGTAATGCCACCGCACCCCCAGCAAGTTCATCTAATCTATGTTGTATTGTTATTGTCACACTTTCTCCCTTATTGACTTGTCCACTGGACAAGTCAATAAGGGAGAAAATATTACAATGAGAACATGATGTATTTGCCCTGAGAGTCCATGTCCATAGGGGCCACTAGAGAAGTTCCCTCACAGTAATATAGTTAGATCAGTTTATGCACAAACACAAAATTTTTTCTGGATCTTGCAATTCAATTTTCTGGTTTGCCTCAAAATGGGATTGAATCAGAACCCCCCCCCCCCCCCACCACCTCCCCCCCAAAAAACTGTCAAGCTCCAGTTATAAGTTAATGTTTGGGATGACAGGCCATAAAGAAACACTTAATTGCAACCAATGTATCAGTCACCCTATTTTCAAACCCAAAAAGTTGAGCAATGAAAGAAAAGTGGTTGCATAATCGCATGGCTCTTCAAATTATTTGATGAGAGGATAATAATGGGAAAGGTTAATTTAATGGAAGCACAAAAGCTTCAGTGTCTGTCAAGATATATTTATACTGGCATAGTGAAAAAATATAGAAGCAACTACAGAAAACATACTATCAGGGGGGACAATACTATAAAACTTTTACAACTGTATTTTAGAGCTGTATTTTCTAGTTATGACTTTAAATGGGTTAAAATGAAACATTAGCATTTTCAAAGATCTGGCAATTTGCATGTTGGCAAATTGCCACATCTTTTAAAATGCTTATGATTTATTTTAGTCAGTTATATTAATAGGTAGAAAATACAATTCAATAAAATACATTTGTAAAAGTTTTATAGTATTGGCCCCAGTATGAGTCACAATAAGCTGATAACTGCAAAAAATTTAGATCCCCTTTTTCTTTCAATATGTGTTCTATTGCTGTATCGAGCGTGTGGGTAGAGTAAAAAAAAACAAAAAAAAAAAAACAACACTGTGGGGCTGGATTTTCTAGTTTAGTTATTTGCTAAAAAAAACAAAAAAACAGATGTCCATGAGTATAACCCATTACCTAACACAAATAGCCAACAACACTTGCCAAACAATTTTTTGAAGAACTAAAAAATTTTTTTATCTTTTTTGCCTCAAAAACATAGCTTATGACCCCTCATTGGAGCATGCGCAATGAGCTCATTCTATTAATTCAGGGTTTCTGCCATTCAGCTGAGCACCTGTTTCCTCAATGCATTCCCCAACTCCAAAACTTGTATCTTGGGTCTACAAAGGCTTAACTTAAATGTTCTGGTCGGTGACTGGATTCCTAAAGCCTTTTATTACAAAAGTCACAGAGACATTGTTGTCAACCATTCATAAGAAATGACAGCAATAAACAGGATCACAATATGGATATTCCTTTGTCAGTGAACATCAGAGCACATGAGCACATCAATTAGACTACAAGCACCAAAGAAAATGGTGTAATCGTGAAGGAGTCTAAATACAAGATGTCTCTTTTTCTGGCAGTTTTCATGTTGTAAAATGTCCAGAAACAGCTTGAATGAATGCTCTCTAACCCCTCAAAGCCAACAAGGCGCTTCACTTTTCAGATCGTCATTTTACAGCATTGTGTGTTGATGCTTTAGAAAACTTAAAAGTATCAACACATGAGGCCGAAGAGCAACCAGCCATAAAACAGAGCCCAGCAGTGATGAATCCACCTTTTAGCCAAGTGCTTAAGGCTTGCCATCAGGTAACAATGTTAGCAAGTAAAGATTCCAAATTTAATTATCACTTAGTTTAATGATCGAAACCCTGATCAACTGTAGCAACAATGATAGGAATCAACTTGACAAGTGTCTGATGATATGATGGATCAGTGTGGCAAAATCTCACTGTTATGTTACATTCTTCAGGGCATATTTTTCCGCCACCCCCCATGCAGGTGATGTTGAAGTTGAATTGGATCATCCATAGACTGATGCATCACTTAGGACAGATAGTATGTACTGTAAATTGTAAGAATTATTTTTCACCTGAATCTCCATTTTTCCTCTTTGAGACCTTATTTATCCAAAATTACCAGCTCTCAAAGCGCGAAATATTACAAATATATCTCCATGAAAAATATCGAAATATCTGCTCAGGTGCAAGAAAATGGGGGTTGTTGGACATTGGAATTCAAAATTTTCCCACCATGAGAGGAACCACAGTGTGGGGTAGCGACACCCCTTGGTCGCCCCATGATGGCCTCCATTTATTTTGCCCTGGTGGAACACTATATAATTGATTGTAAAGCTTTATTTACTAGAATTTTGAGGTTGTCATTTGTTTGTGTGGATTTTATCAGATTTGTCTTCTTACCTGGTCATATTATACCAGAAAAATAGAACTTATCTACCTCAGTAAGAAAGCATTGCCTCCAATTCCAACAGCACGTTAGAAGTAATCTGCACTCACCATACAGTATTGCCAAATGAGAATATCATTGTAAACACATGCTTTTCTGACAAAATGTTCTCTAAATCAATGTTCTAAAGGGTTCTCAGCGTCATTTCCAACAGAGGTCAAAGTGACAGCATTTCAACAGCTCAAAGGAAGAACCACCATGTATGATCTAGGGATTATTCTGACACAATCCAAAAGCCCTTGGCTTCCAAGCAGTCATCAGAAATGACACACCTACAATAACTCAGAAGGCAAAGAAGGATGTTGGGTTATTATTATTATAGAGCCTTTTAACATGTAAGAGAGCTATTTTTTTTTTAGAATTGTGATAAATCCTATATGTGGATTAATTTGTCCTGATTCAATTTATTGGAGAGTGCCCATAGGTACTGTCCAGAAACTGAAACTAGAAAAATGCATGTGAAAAAAAACGTTTTACATTAAAAAGAATGTGAAACACATCTATGGAATATGAAGACCAATCAGGTAATTGTTACCTTATCCTATTACAACAGAAAAGCAGAACCTGTCTACATTAGAATAAACAAGCACTATTCCACTTCCTATGGCTACCAAAAGGCCACAGTAGCATGTTGGTAGTAATCTGTGTATCTCATGCTGGAACATGTATGTAAACTTTTGCTTTTCTGATATAATGCTGTTATCTAAACTTGTATTGAAAAGAATTCTTGGGGCCCTTTGCAACAGAGTGTCATATAACAGCATTTCCGTGGGAAAAAGATGTAAAATAGGTATTATAGTTTAATAGATAATGGGGCAAAATTTTGAATGATCATACAATGTAATTTGAATTGTAGTGTAGATACATATTCTTTGAAATTCTGTGGGGCAGAGAATATGCAGCAAGGCTCATTACAACCAATGATCCACATGCAAGCAATAAATTTTATATCCAACAGATTCTATATTGATTTTAATATAGCATGTATGGTGTTTATTGTTGAGTAAGAATTTTATTTCTCATAGTGCAGAAACAGCAATAAAAATGAAATCATCATCTTTATCCATGCTAAATATAGCAGAAACAATAAAAAAATAATTATTTCAAACAACGAAGGTCCCGACTATAAAAGCACATTCCTTAAATGAACTCTCTCCAACAATTTCTGTAAATGGCTGCAAGGAATCACTTGTCAAACCACCAGTGTTAAACAGCAAGCATGGAAAGAAACTTGTCGAAGAGACTGTCTTTCTGTGAACTTCTTTTTTTCCATTTGTTGTTAATGTTATTATTAATAAAGATAAAATATAAGCCCTAATACAAAAATGTCTTCATTCAGCAACATGATTTTTTACCAGTGTCTTGTTTATGTATGTCTAAACCTCTTGGTTCTGAATCTCTTCCTGGTGTCTAAAAGAAATAAATATATGTTCATGAAACTTTGTGCTTACAAAACATTTTACATTTCACCGTTATCTTATCAGTTATTGTGTTACTAAGAACATCAGTGAATGTATACATATGACGATGTGCCAGCAGATTCAAGTAATTTAAATTTAATTTTGAAACTCATCATACAACGAATGTCAAATCATAAGGATACTAATAAATTTGGATGACAGCCCTGGGTGATATCACGATTATGCCTGCCATTACCCAAAACAGTGAAACCCTGGTAGTGTCAGTTAAATAATCACTTTGTCATTGAAAACTATTCAATTATTTTCAATTAACAGGAGTATTCAATTAACATGGATTTGGTCACTTCCTTGTATTAGAGATAAACTGAAAATTTATTTTATTATAAATTGTTTGATGGAGCTCAATGACCTCTGTCAAAGATGTCAAAGATATAATAGATTAAATGCTTATACTGGATGTACTGAGCCAAACAGGTCCATAAGCAAGGGAAATTTGGTGACTCTTCAGGGTAATTTCTTGACATATTTGAAATTTTTTTATTCAAATATCAGGTATTTGCTCTTTAATCTACATACAATTTTAATTGGTTCAGTGCTAGAAGCCACTATCAGGGCTTTCAAAAAATGATGGAAAGAGATCAAAAGCCAACAATTTCCTTACTCATGTTTCATATTCGGTCAAATGCAAATGATATTTTGTTTATAGATTTGTTTTATTACAAATTATTGGAGAGAGCCTGTGGGCACTCTCCAGTAATTTGTAAGAAACAAATTTTGGGAACAAATTCAGGCCACCAAAATAATCTAGCCCTCAACCAGTTAACAGGTCAACTTTGTACTGAAGGTATGATAAATGGTTTGGAGTTTGCAAGTTATATTAATTAAGGCCTAAAAAAGTTAAAAATCTGTTTCTCAGGCCCTCCTGCATGGTGCTTTTAACTGCCACATGCTCTCTTTTTATAACCAATGCAAACTTGAAAAAAATAAAAATTACATGGTTTATGTCTGATATTTTACCCAAGTTAATAAAATTTATAAGTTTGCCCTTGAGTGCAACAATACTTTGCAAGGCCTCCTCAGTAGAGGGGAGCGGCAAATTAATGAACGTCATGTGTCGGACTTAAAACTTTTATTCTACGAGTAGGCTTCAGAATTAAACTTACGAGCCTTTGGTGAGTTAGTTTAATTCTGAAACTTACAAGTATAATGAAAGTGTCAATGACACTGTAGCTCAACTTGTCAAGACAAAGACATGTACATGTATAGTATGTGACACAGCAATGACAAACATCTAGGTAATGACCTGATAACAAAGGTACATATAAAGTATTGTAAAGGTCTGTACATAAATACTCACCCTTGCCTGTAACAAATGTATAGGTAAAGTATTGTAAAGGTGGGTGACAGTCAGATGCTAAACTAGAAAAGAAATCTTTGGAGTCCCGGAGTGGGTCTGACTGAACCCCAAAATATTTATTCTCATAGCAGTGATAACAAAGGCACCCCAAAACACACTCATTCCTGTCCCAAGGTGAAAACAAAGGTACCCAAGAAGTTTCGTGAAGATCAGTTCACAAATATGAGCTGTGCAGAAGTTGTGACAAAAAACTGATTGGACCTAATTTTGGTACAAAATGGCCACTGGCAGCCATCTTGAATTTTGGACCGCACCCAGAAACACTCGTTCTTGTCCCAAGGTGATAACAAAGGTACCCAAGAAGTTTTGTGAAGATCGGTTCATAAATACAGCCTCTAGCCCGAGCCGTATTGACATGTACACCTACAGTGTATAAGTCGCACTGAATAAATCAAAGTTCATCTAATTTGCATAATTTCTGCTTGAGAAAAAAAAAGTACTATATGTGATGTATTCCATGTTACTAAACATTCATACAAAAATTTATTCAAATCAGAACTTTCATACAGAAGTTCTGTACAAAAGACTGATTGCACTAATTTTGGTACAAAATGGCTGCTGGCGGCCATCTTGAATTTCGGACCACACCCCAAAACACTCGTTCTCATCCCACGGTGATAACAAAGGTACCCAAGAAGTTTCGTAAAGATCGGTTCATAAATACGGCCTCTAGCCTGAGCCGTATAGAAGTTGTGTACAAACAAGAGGCCCCACGGGGCCTGAAGCGCTCATCTTGTACAGAACACAATTTAAACAGAGTCCAAGAATGAGTCTACATTAAGCAAGCCATCTCCATAGACTACACTGTCAATCCTTGAGTCCCTCAGGAGTGACAAAAATAATCTGGGCATCATGCCTTTTCTTCAGCTGATCATAAGTAAAATGCAGAGCTCCCCTATGAAGCCCCTTGATACAACCTCTGTGGATTAATCTTAGTACCTCTAGAGGGTACTGAATACAAAATTTTTAATTCTTCAGCAAAATGGCCAATTCCGGCTCCCATAGAGAGCCCAAATATTAACCCAGGCTCTTGATTTGAACACAGTTAAATCTGACTTCCCTAGAGATGTTGTGTACCGAATATGAAAGCATTCTGACTGTTGGATCTGAAGAAGAGAAATTGTAAAGAAATTTCTTCGAATTGCACTAAGTTCAAATTTGGGCTACCATAGCGAGCCCAAATATTGACCTATGGATCCGATTTGAACAAACTTGAATCTGACCCCCCTAGAGATGTTGTATACCAAATGTGAAAGCATTCTGACAAGTGAATCTGAAGAAGATTTTTGAAGAAATTCCCTCATATTGTACTAAGTTAAATTTCATGTTCCCATATGGAGCCCAAATATTAACCTAGGCACTCGAATTGAACAACCTGGAATCTGACCCCCCTAGAGATGTTGTATACCAAATATAAAAGCATTCCGACTGGTGGATCTGAAGAAGAAGATTTTTAAAGAAATTTTCTCATATTGCACTAAGTAAAAATTTGGGCTACCATAGTGAGCCCAAATATATACCTAGGGATTTGATTTGAACAAACTTGAATCTGACCCCCATAGAGATGTTGCATACCAAATATCAAAGCATTCTGACTGATGGATCTGAAGAAGAAGATTTTTTTAAATTACCCTCCATATTGAACAAAGATAAAATTTGGGCTTCCGTAGGAAGCCCAAATATTAACCTAGGGACTTGGTTTGAACAATCTAGAATCTGACCCTCATAACAATGATGTATACCAAATATTAAAAGATTCTGACTGGTGGTTCTGAAGAAGAAGATTTTTAGAGAATATTCCCCATATTACCCTATGTTAAAACTTCGGGCTCCTGTAGAGAGCCCAAATATGAACCAATGAGCTTTATTTCAACAAACTTTTATCTGACCCCCCTATGAATGCTGTATACCAAATATCAAAAGATTCTGATGATTGGTTCTGGAGAAAAGATTTTTTTTAATTTTTGCAAATATGCTGACACAGCATTTTTTCGATGCCCATTACAGAACACCCTAACATAACCGATGGCAATTTTTTTTTACCATTCAATTCTACTGGTCATAAGGATACTTCATACCAAATAAAAGCTCTCTGTTCCGTGGGGTTTGGGAAATATGGGCATTTGAAAATATTTCTATTTTTAGCTCCCAGGGTTCCCACGGGGATGCGGGAATTTTTTTTTTTGCATGGGTCAAGTACTTATGACCCAATACTACCACAAACCAAATTTGGTTCATTCCGGACCATCGGTTCAGAAAATATAAATTTTGGGCGGGGCCAAAAATCTTACCCCTCCTATTACAAAGCCAAATATTACTTTACGAACTTCGTTTGAACAAACTTGATTCTACACCTCATATGGAAGCTCCATAGCAAATATCAAGTCATTGCACACACTGGTTCTTGAGAAGAAGATTTTTAAAATATTTTGGAGCATTTTCCCCCACTCCCTCCCTATGGGGCCGGGCATACTGAGTTGAACAAAAATGAAATGCCCCTTTGGGACCATCACTCACACAAACTTTCACTTGAATTGGCCCAGTGGCTTTGGAGGAGAAGACCAAAACATGGTGTTGACGGACGACGGACGGGAAGCGATTAGATTAGCTCAGCTTGACTTTGTCAAGATGAGCTAAAAACTGATTAGACCTAATTTCGGTACAAAATGGCCACAGGCAGCCATCTTGAATTTTGGACCGCACCCAGAAACACTCGTTCTCGTCCCAAGGTACCCAAGACGTTTCGTGAAGATCGGTTCATAAATACAGAGTCTAGCCCGAAATCATAGTTCATCTAATTTGCATAATTTCTGCACGAGAAAAAAACCCATATTATATTTGATGTATCCTATGGTACTAAACATTCACACAAAAAATTATTCAAATCAGCGCTTTCATATGGAAGTTCTGTGCAAAAATCTGATTGCACCAAATTTGGTACAAAATGGCTGCCATCGGCCATCTTGAATTTCGGACCGGTCCCCAAAACACTCGTTCTCATCCTGCGGTGATAAAAAAGGTACCCAAGGAGTTTCGTAAAGATCGGTTCATAAATACGGCCTCTAGCCCAAGCCGTATTGGCATTTGCACTTACAGTGCTGAAAGTAACACCAAAAAACATCAAAGTTAGTCTAATTTGCATAATTTACGCACGAGAAAAAACCCCGTATTATATGTGATGTATCCCATGGTACTAAACATTCATACACAAAATTATTCAAATCAGAGCTTTCATATGGAAGTTCTGTACAAAAAACAGATTTCTGCATCGTCGTTCAAAATGGTGGCTGGCAGCCATCTTGAATTTCGTACCGCACCCCAAAACACTCGTTCTCGTCCCACGGTCATAACAAAGGTACCCAAGAAGTTTCGTAAAGATCGGTTCATAAATACGGCCTCTAGCCCGAGTAGTGTCCAATTGTTGATGGACAGACGGACGACAGGCCATGGCATAAGCTCAAATTTGGCTTTGCCAAAGTTGAGCTAAAAATCGATAGCTCCCATTTAGAGGTCACCCCAAACAAGCATACCAGGTTTCAAAGCAATCCAATCATAAATGTGCCCTGTAGGGTGTGCCAAAGGGAAGTATTGAGGTCTGACAAAACTAAGTTCTAAGAACGTTGGCCGCAGCAACATTTTTTGACGGAAATTGAAGAAAATCGATAGATCCCATCTAGAGGTCACCCTAAACAAGCATACCAGGTTTCAAGGCAATCCAATCATAAATGTGCCCTGTAGGGTGTGCCAAAGGGAAATATTGTGGTTTGACTAAACTAAGTTCTAAGAACGTTGGCCTTGGCAACATTTTTTTAACGGAAATTGAAGAAAATCGATAGCTCCCATCTAGAGGTCACCCCAAACAAGCATGCAAGGTTTTAAAGCAATCCAATCATAAATGTGCCCTGTAGGGTGTGCCAAAGAGAAATATTGAGGTCTTCTGACTAAACTAAGTTCTAAGAACGTTGACCGCTGCAACATTTTTCGACGAAAATAGAAGAAAATCGATAGCTCACATCTAGAGGTCTCCTCAAACAAACATACCAGCTTTCAAAGCAATCCGATCATAAATGTGCCCTGTAGGGTGTGCCAAAGGGAAATATTGAGGTCTGACTAAACTAAGTTCTAAGAACGTTGGCCGTGGCAACACTTTTTGACGGAAATTGAAGAAAATCGATAGCTCCCATCTAGAGGGAGCCCTAAACAAGCATACCATGTTTCAAAGCAATCCAATCATAAATGTGCCCTGTAGGGTATGCCAAAGGGAAATATTGTGCTTTGACTAAACTAAGTTCTAAGAACGTTGGCCGCGGCAACAGTTTTTGACGGAAATTGAAGAAAATCGATAGCTCCCATCTAGAGGTCACCCCAAACAAGCATACCAAGTTTCAAAGTGATCTGATCATAATCATAAATGTAACCTGTGAGGTGCGCCAAAGGAAATTGTGGACGTACGCACTAACGTACTAACAAACTAATGTACGTACGCTGACAGACGAGAAGTGATGGCAATAGCTCAGCTTGACTTTGTCAAGTTGAGCTAAAAATAGGAGGTGCACATCTTCAATGTATGTAAAAGAAGGTCTGCGAGTTCACACAGAGTTTGTTCAATGGTTTAAAAGGAGCAGCGGATAGTAGATATATACCCCTCCCTACTAAAACCTGAATTGACAAAGACCATTTTTGAATATGGGAAACTGTAAATATGGAAATGTCTGAAAAGAAAATAGGAGATACACATCTGCAATGTATGTAAAAGAAGGTCTGAAAGTTTCAATGAAATCTGTTCAATGGTTTAAGAAGAGTTGCAGATAGCAGATCTGTACAGAATGTCAATTGAATTTGACAAAGTTCATTTGTCAACATGGGAAACTGTAAAAATGAAAATATCTGAAAAGAAAATAGGAGGTGCACATCTTCAATGTATGTAAAAGAATGTCTGAGAGTTTCAATGAAATCCGTTCACTGGTTTAGGAGTTGCGGATGGCAGATGTCTACTCCCCTAAAGCGTAACGGACGGACAGAGGTACAGACGGACCAAGTGATCACTATATACCTCCCACTTTTCAAGTGGGTGGTATAAAATACAGGAGTATTCAGATGTTTTCTAGCAGTGATCATGTAAAGTTTCCATAAACTTATACAAAACACTCAAAGGAGATGCCAACACAAAAACACTGTTCCTGAAGGTATATTTGGCAGATTTTGGAAGAGCATATACAACAGTGAAACCCTGTAAATTGAACAGCCACTTTGCAAGTGAAAAATTAGGGGATAACTATGTTGTTTTTGATCGTTTGGGGCCATAAACGATGGTTTTACTGTCGCAAATTGAGTTTTGCTAGCAACGCGTTAGCGGAGCCGGTAAAATGGATATTTGTGACAGTAAATCAATCGTTTACGGTCCCCAAACAATCAAATACAAGATAGTTATTCCCATTCTAATATAATTCGACTGAAAATGGAGATAGTATTTGATCTCCCAACTATAAAACAACGCTTTGTTGAAGACAACAATTTAAATCTAAAAATACAGTCTTTGTGACTTCATTTGGAACCAAATCACTAGTGATGAACCGATAATCGGAATCGGCAATCGGAATTGGCCGGTTATGGGGCATCGGCCGATTATGACAACCGGCAGTTTCTGGTTATTCTATACTTAACACTGACTATTAAAAATCCCTTTGATATCTGGCCATTTCAATAAAGTTTCCCCACTAAAAACGTGTGGTGCATAGCTGAAAATTTAGGGATTTGCAGAGCAGAGATATTATGGAATTTATCAACTGCAATCGGTACAAGATTGCCACCATTTCTCAAAGATTGTAGAGTTCATGTAAACATTAGAGAAACACATCAAGGGAGGTAACAAGTTGAAAAAAAGAACAATGAATAATACATTCTGACAAATGTGTAAACCATGCGTCATACGACTTCACAACACACATTAACATTAAAATTATTATTCATTTAAGACACAAAGTATTTGTGCTCAGTATATTCCTGGTTAATACAGCCAAGTGTATTGTATCCTTACACAAAACCGTATTAACACTATATACCGGAATAAAACACAATCTTTACGAGAACAATATCATATGATTGTATCGTTAATAACGATCTTTTCCCCACACCCCAAACAAAATGCAAATATTATTCATATATTGCCCAGCACGAAACATGCATACTCTGAGAAATTATGTGGTATTAAGCTTTCGTAATTGATGATTTATCAACGAAATTCTGTAGTATAACAGGCACCAACAGATTTTCTTCAGTGTCCTACTTCAACCATTGGAATCGGCATAATCGGCAGAGAAATAACCGGTAATTGTTTGATAGCAAGTTTTGATAATTGGTTCATCACTGCAAATCACAAAATATATTTTACGCTGCCACTTTACAAATAGTTCCAAACGTTTTAGTCATTTTATCACCAATAACAAAATATATTTATATTTTTACTGACAACATTTATCACGTTTAAATGTTTGTGACAATCTGAAAACAAAATACGCCAGCTGCTTTCCCTGTTCAAAATTTAGAGTTCACCTTGTGTTGTTTTAGTCTGAGTCGGAAAGCACGGATTTACCATTAAAGTTAAAAATTTTGATATCTTTGATTGGAAGCCCTTGTTTAACCGTAATAATTACTTATGGTTACAGAACAGTTGCTTATTTCAATCTGTTTCTGGGAAGTGATGTCTTGTGGAATTGAGCTACTGGTATTGACATAATTGTTGCAGAACGAACAGTTCACTACTCTCAGTGGTGAACACGTTTCTGTAGCTGTACATGTTGGTGCCACTTACGCAGGTGACAAATTACACAAGAGCACCGCTGGGCATTGCATCATACGCCCGTGAACTGTTCAAATTGTACCATTTTAACACATTTGCAATTTTTTTAGAGTGCGAGAAATTTATACTGGCATGTATATATATGTTACGGTCAGACTTTTGAAATCAGTGATTTTGTGAAATGACTAAATTTTTCAGTCATTTGAGAAAAAGACTAAAAATTAAGGACAATAGCTTCACAAAAGGACTCAATAATTTAATAATTTCAAAAAAAAATTCTTGATTTCACAGTTTGCCTGTAACATATTTATATAGATATATATATATTAGAAACACTGAAGCTTCCTATCTTTAGTTATTTATTTATTGGTGTTTAAGGTTAGAGGATTTCCAACTCAAGCATTGGTGAATGAATCCCATTTGGACTGTAAAATCTTATTTGTTTTCCAAAGAAAACAAGTACTGTTTCACTTCCTGTGGCTTACATAGACGCATGTGTATAGAAAAAGATATAAAGTTTAAATAAAACACATCAAAACCATGAGATTTATTTGACTAGTCAGTTTGTTAATTGGGTAATTATTTGACCAATTAATTATTTGACACAGTAAGTCACACAATATTGGTGTGTTTTCTTTGAACTTCATACATTTTTATTTGCATCTTCCAACGTTTCATGGTAGTTTTGCAATATATCTGAAGTGAGTATTAGATTTATATGGTTGAGACCCCATGATCACTGTGAATCTATTTGACCTCTCTAGCTTCACTTGACAGTGATTTGTCATGCTGCAAAATTATAAAGGAAGCCAAAGTGGTTTCACTATTATGTATCAGTGCGAGAGGTTTCAAGAATTACTTTACCTTATACATCATATAATGTCCAACAGGGGCCATAATTCAGGCAAAAATTGTTCAAGCCGACCCCATATTCGAACTTGACCTGTATTTTGTTGTGATTAAACCACATACCAAATTTGGAGCCGATCGGAAAACAAATACTAAAGTTATCATCCGGAAACCAAATATTTGACGAATTCAAAGTCCAACAGGGGCCATAATTCAGGCGAAAAATGTTCGGACCGACCCCATATTCAAACTTGACCTGTATTTTGTTGTGATTAAACCACATACCAAATTCGGAGCCGATCGGAAAACAAATACTAAAGTTATTGTTTGGAAAACAAACGGACGGACGGACGGACGGACAGACGGACGGACAATGCCATACTATAATACGTCCCGTTTTTCAAACGGGCGTATAAAAATGAAAGGACCGCTTGCACTTGTATCGCTAGCGGATTGATCAGAAATATTTGGCCTTGAACAAATAAAATCATTATTGCCAGTTGTCAGAATTTTGGTTTTCTATTTTGCACATACCGTCCATAAATTCTTCATTGTACGAAAAATTGTTATTTATAAATTATATTATAATATCACTGACTGGTTCCACATGGTTACCGTTAAGCATGTCGGAATCAGTTTTTTCAACTCTCATTTCATTACTCAGCAGTCTCTGCCAAACCTCTTCCACATTAATATTAAACTTTCCAACTTCATCCATATTAATTACAGTTAATTACAAGAAAGATAGAAAATGTTTTTTTTTACAGAAAGTCTACGTGTTCACAGCGTTTGTTTACCTTGGATACGCTAGTCATTGACTCCAAATGGAACAGAAATAGAATGCCCACGAATACATCTTGACTTTCCTGAAGTAGTTTTTAAAAACACAAAATTTCCGACAGGTTATGCCGATTTTACTGTCGCAAATTTTACTGATTAACCAATCAAATTTCGAGATTTATAGTAATTGTATTATAATATTAAATTAACAGTATTCATTAAACAGGAATTTGACAATTCTGCATTCTGGTGATATTCTGCAGAATCTCACTATTTATTTATTGGTGTTTAAGGTCAAATATTGCTGCACAATGGCTAATTGTGACTGCAAACTGGATATAAAATCAAGTTCAGCCAATCCTTTATACTCATGTTGCCCAATGGGGTGGACTTCCACTGCAAACATTGGTTTATAGTGGGCCCTATTTCACCAATAAAACAGAGCTTGTTTACCACATTAAACAAGCACTGCCTCACTTCCTGGGCAGGAGCATAATTTTGGAAATTTTTTACGAGAATCAAAATGACATGATGTCCATTTTATTCTATCATTCAGAAATGAATCTGCCGTGGAGAGAAATTTCCCTTGTCAAAAAGATATGATAACATTGCACGTGAGATATTATTTTTGTTTATTTTTCATGATTCGGTATTGATTTTGCAATATCTTATCGATGTAATCTTGAGCCACCTGATGCAAGTTTTTTTGCTTCTGGATCGCGATTTGAATGAGAAAGAGGCCACTGTTGTGGCAACAAAATATCCAGAAATATTTGTTTTTTTTGTGCAGGTCATATCATAGAGTATGAATTGACCTTGATGTACTGCTGCAAAGCACCATTTGTTTATAACAGAACATGAAGTGGTGCCAACTACAAACCTTATTCAAAATAGCTTGTGCTAAATCCATGAAAGCCTTTTCTACATTGATATTAGCTTTTGCACTAGTTTCCAAAAATGGAATTCCATGGTTACTGGCAATCTGAAAAATAAATATATAGATCTCTGTATTGTTTAACTGCACATAATTAGGTTTTAATAAAGATGATTATTTAACACCCTGTCTTTTTGTGCAATATAGAGCTTGTCATTTGAAATGCAAACAGTTTTTTGTGCAGACCTCTACGCTATACTTTATGCTTCAAGTAGATGCCTGCATTAATTAATCCTTTACTCAAAGACAAGATGCTTAAATTTTTTTACTTTCATAGCATAGTTTATGGCCTGGGCATTCAGGTTGAATACCAGACATTTTCCCAGTATGGGAGGACATTTCCCCAGTATGGGAGGACATTTCTCCAGTGTGGGCGGACATTATTCAAGACATTTCCTAATAGATGGGTGGACATTTGGAGACAGTAATAACAGTTCCAAAGTTTTATTTTTTTTAATTCTATGATACAAATGAAAAACAGTATCAAAATTTTTTCACAATAACACAAAACACGGGATCTCAAAATGGAACTTTGTATATTTTATAGCACATTTTTATGATAAAACCATTCCAAGAAATGATACCAGACCTGGTTTTATCAACACAGAAAAAATTTAAAGTAATTTTTTTCAATTTACACTTCAACTAAAAAATTCTAATCCTTTCATAAAAATTTGATTGAAAACAAAGAGAGTAACTCCCGACATTTCGGCTAAACATTTGGAACTGCTATAAAAACAAACAGAAACAAAAAAGTGTCAATGACACTGCAGCTCAACTTCACCCAGAAGGGACTGAACTAAATAACTAACTGCAGTATATGCTATAGGAATTTTAGACAATTTACCAGCGAAATTAAAACAAGCAAGTCCAAAATAAATAGGGTTCTTCCTCTCACCGATGTCAACCTATATATAAAGTTTCATGAATGTAGTTCGAACCCTTATCAAGTTATCATCTGGAAACCAATTGTTAATGCCCGCCTGGCCAATTGCCCGCCATTCACCAAACTATAAGTCTAAAAACAGGATAGCTCCCATGTAGACATCACCCTGAAGCCACATGAGAGAGTTGAAAAATATTGCACCTCATAGGGTTTTTGTGCTGAAGGAATTGTTGACAATTTATACGCCAAATCAAAGATGGATGCTGCTGCATGGTATTTTTGGTCGGGTTTGCATCGCTGATTGCGAAGCAAGATCTCTCAGGTGCGATCCAATCACTGAAATTTAGTTCACATCATGCGATTCAATATCTTATGCGCTCATCCAACATTCCAATTTAAAAATGGCAAAACTACAGATAAACAGTGTAACAATACACTAATTTATTATGAACGTCTGTTGGTCATGCGAAATGATAAATTTAACCAACATTTTATGAGTGTTTTCAGATCAGTTGACAAATAGAGCTGGGGGGTTGTGGCATTTACACTATGGTTGAGTTTTTTTTAAATTCAAAAACCTCGGTTGCGGTTTCGGTTATCCATGAGCAGAAAGAAACCATCCGTATATACAGGTCTATTAGATCAGCCCAAACTACTAACAAGGCATCTTCTGTTGGTTGTATCGGAATAAATATATGAATAAATAATTATAACATACCTATGCCTGTAATATTGTAAAATGTCGGGCTAGAAAAGAAAAGTGTCAATGACACTGTAGCTTAACTTGACTGTGTGTTGGGTTTGATGAAAAAGGATAACTTTCAATGTTTATGAAAGGATTATGAAATACAACAAGAATTTTGATAATTGAGAATATGTTAATTTCTGTTCCCTGTATGCTATGTTTTCAATAAAAATAATTTGATGTGTAGACTGTACTAAAGAACTGAGGGGTGGGTTAATGTGGCCCTCACAGTTAATGTATATCACCCAAGCTACCAAGTTACAGTAAAATTATTCCAAAACGAGTCATCCTATCAACTTAAGCTACCATGAAATCCCTTCATAAATACGGCCTGTAGACTGTGCTAAAGGTTTTCGGGCTTCAGGCCTGTGTAACCACTCACAGTTGACCCATCGCAACCAAAAGGGGACTTCCTCATCTAGACATTACACTGAGTCATCCTTCAAAGTTACAATAAAATCCCTTCATAAATACGACCTGTAGTCTGTGCTAAAAGGTTTTCTGGTTTTGGGCTCAGGCAGCCATCGTGGTTGAAAGATCGAGACCAAAAGGGGACGTTCTGATCTAGACATTATCTGGAGTCATCCTACCAAGTTACATGGAAATCCTTCTTAAATATGACCTGTAGACTGTGCTAAAAGTTTTTGGGCTTCGGGCCCCTGTAGCAGTCACAGTTGACAAATCCAACCGAAAGGGCCGTTCTCATCCAGACATTTTATAGAGTCATCCTACTAAGTTACAATGACATCCCTCCATAAATACGACTTGTAGATTGTGCTAAAGGTTTTGGGGTTTGGCAGCTGTCACAGTTGACAGATCGCAACCAAATGGGGAAGTTCTCATCTAGACATCATACAGAGTCATCCTACCAAGTTACAATGAAATCTCACCATATTAAATACGAACTGCAGACTGTGCTAAAAGTTTTTGGGTTTCGGGCTTGCGCAGCCATCACAGTTGACAGGTCATGACCAAAAGGGGACGTTCTCATCTAGACATTATACAGAGTCATCCTACCAAGTTACAATGAAATCCCTTAGTAAATACAACCTTTAGACTGTGCTAAAGGTTTTCAGGTTTTGGGCTCGAGCAGCCATTACAGTTGACCGATCGCGACCAAAAGGGGACGTTCTCATCTAAACATGACCTCAAACCTGCATATGAAATTTTGTGACGATCTGACAAGAACTGCGGGGTGTTGCCTGTGCTAAAGGAAAATGTGAACTGACTCACAGACTTCCGCAAGCATGATGGCAATAGCTTATCTTGACTTTGTCAAGTTAAGCTTAAAAAACCAAACAAACTGTGTTTAGGGGTTACCCGGCTGACCATAAAAAATTATGCAGACCCTAAAAATTTTATCGAGTAAAAATCACTCATTTAGGTCATTGTAACCCTAAATTTCCCTCCGACTTCAACAGTGAATTTGAAACCGATTTTGGAGTTCAAGTTTACAAAATTACGTGTAGAAAAAATATCTATTGGACAGTATACAAGAATAGCAAGTAGAAAGTTCTTGTTCAGCAATGAAAATGAATTTGATAAACTGATGAACATTTTACAATGATCCACCATCGGTGTTGACAGGTCATGCAGATTAATGAAACTGTGTTGAGGTTCGAGTATCTTCAAGATGGCTTACTGTCTTCAGTGTCTTAAAAATGTCTCTGGTGCAAGTCTGGTGTACAACAGTTTTGTTTTTTAATCCCATTCAAATGGATACAAAGAACTGATTGACAATGGCCACCACTGCCAGAAAATGCATATATATTGCATTCAAGTGAATAACGTGGTAATTTAGGTAATTTGATATTTGTTTTATTTCTATCAGAATGTGCTGGAATTTTAAAACCGAATTTGTGGTTATGTTTATTGGAGCATGGTTGCAATTTTTAGGTAGTATCACACTACCGATCCGAACCCGTGGTTGTGGTTAACCTCCCAGCTCTATTGACAAAACTCCACTGGAATTTTCTACGACGTGCGTATAAATTAGCTCCCTTGATGTGAACCAATCATTCTTCATTATCATCTTCCACAACATTTTTCTTTCGGATGGATTGTTTTGAAAATTGCAAAGTTGAAGTCGAATGATGAACTGCACAAGCATGTCTCAATCACTGATGTATATATTTTTCATTGCCAACGCCAACCCATGGGACCAGGGTACTCTAGCTTTTTATTTATTTGGTGAGGGTAGTTGTTGTGATATCAGATGACTAGTTACCTATTTTCGTCGTAATTACCAGTACCTAGGACTAAGATTGTCTTTATTCTAAAACTGAAAAGAAGGGTGTGCTTAGACTCAAGAGGGGCCACTTGGTCACTCACATTTGTAAAGTTAGGGATGGGCTTATGCTAGAGTATGAGGTCAGACACGAGTAACCAGGCAGTGCAGTATGTGATAGAAATTGGGAAATTTTGGGGGGTGGGAGGGGGGGGGGGGAGGAGGAGGGATAGAGAGGGTGGCTGAAGTTGAAATTGCTAATCAATTTTCCAGGACAGTGATAAAAACTGCTAATCAAATTTTCAAAAACAAATAATACCCTGCTGGCAGCCACATTTTTCAGAACTTGAAAAAAATTGATGGCTCCCATCTAGACATCACACCAAAGCTACATACGAAACTGGAAAAAGATCGGGTGAAGTATGCGACATGCAGGGCTCGTAGGGTGTGCTAAAGGAATTGTTGACAATTTTTATGCCGAATCCAAGATGGGCACTGGTGGCCATATTTTTCAAAAAAATTCATAAAAATTTTATACCTCCCATCTGGACATTACACCAAAGCTATATATGAATTTGAAAAAGATCGAGTGAGATGCAGACTGTAGGGTGTGCCAATGGAATTGTTGACAATTTATATGCCAAATCCAAGATGGCTACTGGCAGCCTTGTTTTTTTTAACAAAATTGGTAAAAAAATTGATAGCTCCCATCTTGACATTACTCCAAAGCCATGTATGAAATTTGAAACTTGTCGGGTGGCCTGTATGGTGTGCTAAAGGAATTGTGGGTGGACAGAGATTTGCACGCACATGATGGATTGCAACCCATCCCAATAACACATACATGACATTATTTAATTATTTGTTTATTGGTGTTTAAGGTCACATACTTCTGCACAAGGGCTAATCATGACCACAACATGGAGATAAAGTCAAGGTCAGTCAATCGTTTATACCCCATGTTGCCAGACCAGTTAAGTTTCACGATTTTGGCGGGAGGCTCCCGATTTTTTATTCCGTCTCCCGACCTCACGATCGGGGGAAAAATTCTCATGATTTTAAGACCCCATGTTTTGTTTTGCAAACTTGAGTCTCGGGTTTTCAGTTTATTGTACTAACTGCTATAAATAAGCTTAGAAAAAGTATTTCAAACAAATTGCCTTACATTTGTAGATAATTCAGACATGTGAAAGAATAACTGAAAACAGTGAAAATGAAAGTGTCAATGACACTGTAGCTTAACTTGTTTAAGACATGTACATGTATAGTGTGTGACACAGCAATGACAAACATCTAGGTAATGACCTGATAACAAAGGTATATCCAAAGTATTGTAACGATCTGTACATAAATGCTGACCGTAGCCTGTAACAAATATATAGGTAAAGTATTGTAAAAGTGGGGTGACAGTTAGATGCTAAACTAGACAAGAGGCCCCATGGGGCCTGAAGCGCTCATCTTGTACAGAACACAATTTAAACAGAGTCCAAGAATGAGTCTACATTAAGCAAGCCATCTCCATAGGCTACACTGTCAATCCTTGAGTCCCTCAGGAGTGACAAAAATAATCTGGGCATCATGCCTTTTCTTCAGTTGATCATAAGTAAAATGCAGAGCTCCACTATGAAGCCCCTTGATACAACCTATGTGGATTAATCTTAGTACCTCTAGAGGGTACTGAATACAAAATTTTTAATTCTTCAGCAAAATGGCCAATTCCGGCTCCCATAGAGAGCCCAAATATTAACCCAGGCTCTTGATTTGAACACAGTTAAATCTGACTTCCCTAGAGATGTTGTGTACCGATTATGAAAGCATTCTGACTGTTGGATCTGAAGAAGAGAAATTGTAAAGAAATTTCTTCGAATTGCACTAAGTTCAAATTTGGGCTACCATAGCGAGCCCAAATATTGACCTATGGATCCGATTTGAACAAAATTGAATCTGACCCCCCTAGAGATGTTGTATACCAAATGTGAAAGCATTCTGACAAGTGAATCTGAAGAAGAAGATTTTTGAAGAAATTCCCTCATATTGTACTAAGTTAAATTTCATGTTCCCATCTGGAGCCCAAATATTAACCTAGGCACTCGAATTGAACAACCTGGAATCTGACCCCCCTAGAGATGTTGTATACCAAATATAAAAGCATTCCGACTGGTGGATCTGAAGAAGAAGATTTTTAAAGAAATTTTCTCATATTGCACTAAGTAAAAATTTGGGCTACCATAGTGAGCCCAAATATATACCTAGGGATTTGATTTGAACAAATTTGAATCTGACCCCCATAGAGATGTTGCATACCAAATATCAAAGCATTCTGACTGATGGATCTGAAGAAGAAGATTTTTTTAAAATTACCCTCCATATTGAACAAAGATAAAATTTGGGCTTCCGTAGGAAGCCCAAATATTAACCTAGGGACTTGGTTTGAACAATCTACAATCTGACTCTCATAACAATGATGTATACCAAATATTAAAAGATTCTGACTGGTGGTTCTGAAGAAGAAGATTTTTAAAGAATATTCCCCATATTACCCTATGTTAAAACTTCGGGCTCCTGTAGAGAGCCCAAATATGAACCAAAGAGCTTTATTTCAACAAACTTTTATCTGACCCCCCTATGAATGCTGTATACCAAATATTAAAAGATTCTGATGATTGGTTCTGGAGAAAAGATTTTTTTAAATTTTTGCAAATATGCTGACTCAGCATTTTTTCGATGCCCATTACAGAACACCCTAACATAACCGATGGCAATTTTTTTTTACCATTCAATTCTATTGGTCATAAGGATACTTCATACCAAATAAAAGCTCTCTGTTCTGTGGGGTTTGGGAAATATGGGCGTTTGAAAATATTTCTATTTTTAGCTCCCAGGGTTCCCATGGGGATGCGGGAATTTTTTTTTTTGCATGGGTCAAGTACTTATGACCCAATACTACCACAAACCAAATTTGGTTCATACCGGACCATCGGTTCAAAAAATAGAAATTTTGGGCGGGCCAAAAATCTTACCCCTCCTATTACAAAGCCAAATATTACTTTACGAACTTTGTTTGAACAAACTTGATTCTACACCTCATATGGAAGCTCCATAGCAAATATCAAGTCATTGTACACACTGGTTCTTGAGAAGATTTTAAAAATATTTTGGAGCATTTTCCCCCACTCCCTCCCTATGGGGCCGGGCATATTGAGTTGAACAAAAATGAAATGCCCCTTTGGGACCATCACTCACACAAACTTTCACTTGAATTGGCCCAGTGGCTTTGGAGGAGAAGACCAAAACATGGTGTTGACAGACGACGGACGACAGACGACGGACGGGAAGCGATTAGATTAGCTCAGCTTGACTTTGTCAAGATGAGCTAAAAAGAAATAGTCCCAGCGTGGGTCTGACTGAACCCCAAAACATTTGTTCTCATAGCACAGTGATAACAAAGGCACCCCAAAACACTCATTCCTGTCACAAGGTGATAACAAAGGTACCCCAAGAAGTTTCGTGAAGATCAGTTCATAAATACAGACTCTAGCCCGAGCTGTATTGACATGTGCACTTACTGTGTATAAGGAGCACTGAATAAATCAAAGTTCATTTAATTTGCATAATTTCTGCACGAGAAAAAACCCTGTATTATATGTGATGTATTCCATGTTACTAAACATTCCTAGGAAAATTTATTCAAATCAGAACTTTCATACAGAAGTTCTGTACAAAAAACTGATTGCACTAATTTTGGTTCAAAAAGGCTACTGGTGGCCATCTTGAATTTTGGACAGCACCCAAAAGCACTTGTTCTCATCCCACAGTGATAACAAAGGTACCCAAGACGTTTTGTAAAGATCGGTTCATAAATACGGCATCTAGCCTGAGCCGTACAGAAGTTGTGTACAAAACTTTGGACTTTATTTCAGTACAAAATGGCCACTGACAGCCATCTTGAATTTTGGACCGCACACAGAAACACTCTTTCTCATCCCAAGGTGATAACAAATGTACCCAAGAAGTTTTGTGAAGATTGGTTCATAAAAACAGCCTCTAGCCCAAGCCATATTGACACATGCACTTACTGTGTACAAGTAGCACTGAACAAATCAAAGTTCATCTAATTTGCATAATTTCTGCTCGAGAAAAAAAACTGTATTATATGTGATGTATTCCATGTTACGAAACATTCATTCATACAGAAGTTCTGTACAAAAAAGTGATTGCACTAATTTTGGTACAAAATGGCCGTGGCTGCCATCTTGAATTTCGGACCGCACCCAAAACACTCGTTCTCGTCCCACGGTGATAACAAAGGTACCCACGAAGTTTCGTAAAGATCGGTTCATGAATACGGCCTCTAGCCGGAGCCGTTTTGGCATTTGCAGTTACACTGCTGAAAGTAACATTAAATAGATCCAAGTTAGTCTAATTGGCATAATTTATGCACGAGAAAAAAACCTGTATTATATGTGATGTATCCCTTGGTACTAAACATTCACACAAAAAATTATTCAAATCAGCGCTTTGATATGGAAGTTCTGTGCAAAAATCTGACTGCACCTAATTTTGTACAAAATGGCTGCCGCAGCGGCCATCGTGAATTTCAGACCGGACCCCAAAACACTTGTTCTCGTCCCACGGTGATAACAAAGGTACCCAAGAAGCTTTGTAAAGATCGGTTCATAAATACGGCCTCCAGCTCCAGCCGTATTGGCATTTGCAGTTACAGTGCTGAAAGTAACACTAAATAAATCAAAGTTCGTCTAATTTGCATAATTTATGCACGAGAAAAAAACCTGTATTATATGTGATGTATCCCATGGTACTAAACATTCATACAAAAAATTATTCAAATCAGAGCTTTCATATGGAAGTTCTGCCCAAAAATCGGATTGCACCAAATTTTGTACAAAATGGCTGCCAGCGGCAGTCTTGAATTTCGGACCGGACCCCAAAACACTTGTTCTTGTCTCACAGTGATAACAAAGGTACCCAAGAAGTTTCGTAAAGATCAGTTCATAAATACGGCCTCTAGCCCGGTGCGACGGACGGACAGGCGGACGGCAGGCCATGGCAATACCTCAAATTTGGCTTTGCCAAAGTTGAGCTAAAAATGCCGATAGGATCACCAATTCAATGTCGAGTTGTGACAGCACAAAAGTGGGTTTAATCATTATCAACTTATCGTCCGGAAACCAGTTGTTTACAATTTACTATGTGAAGGGTCACTGTGACCTTGACCTTTGACCTAGTGATTCCAAAATAAATAAGGCTCTTTCTTGCACCAATGCCAACCTACCTATGAAGTTTCATGAACGTGGGTGGAACCATTATCAAGTTATCATCCGGAAACCAATTGTTTATGATTTATCGATCTAATGTCGAGTTGAAACAGCACAAAAGTGGGTTTAATCATTATCAACTTATCGTTCGGAAACCAGTTGTTTACAATTTACTATGTGAAGGGTCTCTGTGACCTTGACCTTTGACCTAGTGATTCCAAAATAAATAGGGCTCTTTCTTGCACCAATGCCAACCTACCTATGAAGTTTCATGAACGTGGGTGGAACCATTATCAAGTTATCATCCGGAAACCAATTGTTTACGATTTATTATGTTCAAGGTCACTGTGACCTTGACCTTTGTCCTAGCAAGTCCAAAATAACAGGGGTCTTCCACTCACCTAGGCCAACCTACCTATGAAGTTTCATGAATGTCGGTCAAACCATTATCAAGTTATCATCCGGAAACCGATTGTTTACGATTTACTATGTTGAAGGTCACTGTGACCTTGACCTTTCACCTAGCGAGTCCAAAATAAATAGGGGTCTTCCTCTCAAGAAGGCCACCCTACATATGAAGTTTCATAAATGTGGGTTGAACCATAGTCAAGTTATCATCTGTAAACAATTGTTTATGATTTACTATGTTCAAGGTCACTGTGACCTTGACCTTTGACCTAGTGAGTCCAAAATAAACAGGGTTCTTCCTATCACTGATGCCAACCTACATATGAAGTTTCATGAACGTGGATCAAACCATTATCAAGTTATCGTCCGGAAACCAATTGTTTACAAATTTACTATGTTGAAGGCCACTGTGGCCTTGACCTTTCACCTAGCAAGTCCAAAATAAATAGGGTTCTTCCTCTCACTGATGCCAACCTACCGATGAAGTTTCATGAACATGGGTCAAACCATTATCAAGTTATCATCCGGAAACCAAGTGTTTTGATTTACTATGTTTAGAGTCACTGTGACCTTGACCTTTGACCTACTGAGTCCAAAATAAATAGGGTTCTTCCCCCTCTCGAAGGCCAACCTACATATGAGGTTTCATGAATGTGGGTTCAACCACAGTCAAGTTATCATCCGGAAACCAATTGTTTATGATTTAGTATGTTCAAGGTCACTGTGACCTTCACCATTGACCTATTGAGACCAAAATAAATACAGGGTATCCGCTATACCAGCACAGTGTCCGTCAAATGGCTGCATTCCCCTGCCAGGACACCTTCCCGACAAAACAGAATCTTTGAAATTCGCATTGATCTGCCCATCCCCCGAGATTACATTTAGTTCCCAGCTTGTAGAATTGCCATTTCTAAACTTCTTTTGTTGATTTCCGTACACATATTTTATTGAAAACAAAATGCATGTCTGTTTCACCGTTCTGTCGCAGCACCTGGAGAGTAATTGATTTCAAAGCGGTTTTTCAACATCAAAGACATCAAACAATAGTAATATCGAGTATTGTTGTAGAATTGCTATATAATCCCACTCGTGTGACGTCATCAGGAGACAGTCTGTGAACCAGGAAAGACTTCCAGAACTCTCCGGAACCTGTTCCAGCTGTGAAGATGAATTCCACCACTCTGAGGCCTCATGTGACCGGGATTACCAATTGGAATCAGAGAACACAGACCAGGCTCTGTCTTTTTTCGACTTGACCGTGAGAATCAGGAGTTCAGAAATTCTGCACAGATTTAATTTGGTGTGTTTGTCGGAAAAAAATTGGTAAGATCCTAGCTATTTTACCCGCAATGTTTTTCTAAAGTAGAGATATACCGAACCCAAGTCTACTTTAGTATTCGTTTTCACAGTGGCTGCAAACAGCAAAATTTGTACCATGCACATGCAATGAGAATTTTGCGCAGTTCTTGTGTCTGGTAAAATATCTCACAAGCATTGTTTCGCCCCTAATTTAAAATTGAATTTTTAAATTATGGGCGAATCTTCCCTTCCTACTCACACTTTCCATTCGCCCTGGATATTTAGTCCCCATGAAAATGCCAAGGCTTGACAGTTTTATTGGGACGAAATGCTCTGTGCAAATAGAAAGTCCCGTATACTACAAATTATTTTTCAGTTGAGCAACCATTTTCTCTTATTTATGTCTTATTCATAGGAAATTACTGGCTGTCAATGTGTAAAGTTGGACAAAATATCCTCTCAGATGCAAGGAAATGGGGGTTTAGGGATTCCAGAATTCCGGAATTCAAAACTTTCCTGCCATTGGCCGAACCATGGTCGGCCCATGGTACCGACGATCATCTGTTGCCACGCGGACGGCCTCATTCCCTTTCCCCTAGCAGAAACCCTCAAATAGGGTTAGTCCTCTCACCGAGACCAACCTACCTATGAAGTTTCATGAACGTGGGGCGAACCATTATCAAGTTATCACCCAGAAACCAATTGTTTATGCCCGCCCGCCCAACATTCATCAAACTGTAAGTCGAGTCTGTCTTCGTCACAACTCGACTAAAAATCTGATATTTCGTTACTAATATTTAAGTTATTCCACAAACAAGCATTACACAATATTTTTTAACAAAGGGCAATAACTCTCAATCTTCATTGAATATCACTGGTAATCGAACTTGACGTAGACATTGTTGCTATACAGACATATACCGGAAAAGAAATTGTTATGCCATAAACAAGCATTACACTATATTTTTTATTAAACAAAAGGCAATAACTCCATTAATTTTCATCGGATATCGCTGGTCATTGAACTTGACAGAGACATTGTTGCTATGGAGACATCTGCCGAAAAGAATTGAAATCTGTTAACTATTGTTCAAGTTATGCCATAAACAAGATTTACAGGATAGATTTATAACAAAGGGCCATAACTCCCATACTTTTCAGGAGATATTGGTGGTCATCAAACTTGACGTAGACATTGTTGCTATAGACATATAGCAAAAATAATTGAAATCCATTAACTATTGCTCAAGTTGTGCCATAAACAAAGTTTGGATGGATGGACAGACAGGCGGATGGAGGTCTTTGCTATAACCCTCCTTTACGGGGGATAATAATAGTGTCTGGCCCAGAGTTTACGTCATCCTGTCTTATTTGGATGCCAAAATCTATGACCTCTGACCCCATTATAATAGGTTTGATAATGTACTGCATTCGCCACGAAAAAAAAACCCCAAACATTAAAATTCATAGCTCACAGCTGATCCTCGATCCTTTGACACTTGTCTTTTATCTTCCATATCACATTTATTTCCTAAAATCATTTTCTCTACATCTTCATTTGCATGCTGAAAGTATATGAAAACAATTTTTTACAGTTTGCACTGAGCAGTTTACATAATTAGCTATTACTTCTCTGAGGAGGTCAACCCAAGAGACTCACCAAGAATGAGGAGGTTCAACCCAAGAGACTCACAGAAAATGCCAACCCAAATAAATTCAAAAGATTTCAAGGATGTTGTGGGAAAAAAACAATGGAGCACTCCCCAAAGAGCTAAAAAGTTACATGTACATATACAGTGAATGAGTTTGTTCTCAATTTTAGCAACTTCAGTGACGTATCACATTCATATCCGTATTCTATAACATAATTCTCAGGCTTCGCTTTTTCGGTAATATGATATATTTCCAACTATGGGTGCTATTTTGATGCTGGATCATATCGATAACTGAATTAATAGACCAAAGAATGCTTTTAGTTTAAAAGAGTGAAATAACTCTAAACAGTTTACAAATACGAGCAAGGACAATGTGAAACAAGTTTAAAGCGACTTGTTTTTCATTGAATAAGTTGAAAATAGTTGACACATGATACCAGACTAAACAGAGCTTGACGCAACATTTTTTGTCACTGTAAACTGTAGACAGCATTTTGGCTTGTTCCAAATACCTCTTTCCAACAAAACAGGTCATCCAATCTCATTTACAATATTTTTGAAAAAGAGTATCTCGTATTTAAATTTAATGTTAAGTGGGTTTAACTAACATTAGTTTGAATCAGTTTGTATAAAGTGAAATGCGTCAGCTTCACCATCATGTTTTTCACCCATATAAAGGAAAGTGTGTTTTATGTTTGAGCAAGCTGAAGAACCATGCTAATCAAATATTAGCAGGTCTGGCTTTTTGAAACAAGAGGCCCCAAGGGGCCTTAATTGCTCACCTGACAAGTTGTTCAAAGACGTATTTTGGATCTCATTCAGTTAATCATGGCTCATCAACGCTTCAGAGGAAGGAAGTCATCAAATTATTATAGGGGTTCTTTTTTTTTTACATAAATTCACTCTAATTCCTTCAAAACACATTTTGTAGCAATTTTTTTTTCCTCTGCTTAATTGACCCCTGGGGGTGGGGATGGTGGTCATAGGGGTATTTTTATTTTATTTTTTTTGGGGGGAGGGGGGGGGGGTGTATAAAATCACTCTAAATCTTTAAAAATATATTTCGCAGCCAAACATTTTGTTACATCTAACTGCCCTCACCCCCCCCCCCCCCCCCACAACAAGGAATGGAGGAGAGGACATACGGTAAAAACATTTTCGCATAAAACCACTCTAATTTATCTAGGAACTCGATTTTGAAAAGAATCAAAAAAAATTTTTCCAAATTTTGGTCCAAAATTTTCAAGTCCAAACCAGACCCAAGCTTTTCGGGCTAAACATTATTTTTTTGGTCTCAAAATTGAACAAAACACATAGAAAACAATTTTTTTTCCAAAAATTTTCAAGTCGGAACCGCACCCAAAATTTTCAGGCTATAATTTTTATTTTTTCTTCCGGCTGAAAATTGCACAAAGCGTATAAAAAAAATCGAAAACATTTTTTTTCTTCAAATTTTGGTCAAAAATTTTTTAAGTCCGAACCAGACCCAAAATTTTCAACCCAGAGACCCGACTTGAACAAACTTGAATCTGATCCCCCCAGAGATGATGTATATTAAGGATTCTGACTGGTGGATCTGAAGAAGATTTTTAAAGAAATTTCCTCATATTGCATAAAGTTTAAAGGGAGCCCAAATATTAACCAAGGAACTCGATTTGAACAAACCTGAATCTGTTCCCCCTAGAGATGATGTATACCAAATATGAGGGGATTCTGACTGGTGAATCTAAAGAAGAAGATTTTTAAAGAATATTCCATTTATTGAACAAAGTTAAAATTTGGGCTCCAATATGGAGCCCAAATATTAACCCAGCAACTCGATTTGAACAAACTTGAATCTGACCCCCCCTCCCACCTTAGAGATGTTGTGTACCAAATATTAAAAGATTCTGACTGGTGGATCTGAAGAAGATTTTTAAAGAATATTCCAAGTATTGCACCAAGTTAAAATTCTGGTTCCAATAAGGGAGCCCAAATATTAACCCAGGGACTCGATTTGAACAAAACTTGAATCTGACCCCCCCCCCCCCCCCCCCCCCCCCCCGAGATGTTGTATACCTAATATGAAAAGATTTTGACCACTGGATATGAAGAATTATGCCTCTTGTGGTGCCCCCCGTGGGCGTGACCACTTTGTTTCAACAAACCTGAATTGATATATGATAGGGAACATGCACACCAGATTTGATTCAATTTGGTCAAGTAGTTTGTGAGGAGAAGTTGATAATGTAAAGTTTACGTCGGGCACACGATGGACAACGGACGGAAAGTGATTAGTAAAGCTCCCCTTGAGCTTTGCTCAGGTGAGCTAAAAATTGCAGGAGCTATAAAATCGCTCTCCTAGGACCATTTCCAGGAGCAAATACCCCCCCCCCCCCATATTTTCTGGTAGTTACGGGCCTGTATGTATGTTTAGTGCCGGGCAATATTAGCCAAAATAATATTCACGTTTTAGGAAAAGAAGATCGTGATTAGAGATATAATCACAATATTGTTCTCTTGTGATGGTTCTGTTTATTCTGGCACATAGTGTAAATACAGTTTTAGTGTATGAATACAATACACTCAGCTGCATTAACCAGGAGCACCTATACTTTGTGTCTCAATTTAATAATAACTTTGATATAAAATGTGTGTTGTGAACTTGTGTCCATGCATGGTCTACAGATAGATAAGCAGTTTACCTTCCTTGACATGTTTCTCAAATATTTACTGCATTGGAGACACATCAAGGGAGGGGTAACTGAATTGAACAATGAACTTTGCAAACTGAAAATGTGGTTGTGACAGCCATGTGACACATGTTACGTTACAACCATTGGACATTGAAAAAAGGATTGTATTTGAGATTTTTTCTAAATTTTATATGTGCAGGTGATATTTTTGCTGCATAAGGTCAATTTTGTGTAGGTGGTAGGCGGGCAAAAGTCCTGGAAATGAGACGGGTGCGAGTGCAATTGCTCCTGTCAGCACCCGTGTCTGATGGACAACGGATGGAATGTGATTAGTAAAGCTTGCCTTGAGCTTCACTCAGGTGAGTTAATTACTCAATACTGCCTATCTTCGTGATACAAACAATGAATACGAAGGATAACAGGTACCGAGAAACATTATGTGCATCTCAGTAGCATGATGTATACGGCTCAAAAATAGTCGACAATGAAAATTAATAGTCGACTACAGCACCTTCCGACGGTTAGTCAATTAATCGAATAGCAGCAGCAGCCCTAATGTTTACAGACTCAGACTTTGAAACTCTAAGCTTAACCTAAGCTTAACAAGTAACTGCTTTTAGTTTTTCCACACACATGATTGATGTGTTTCTCCAATGGTTACATGTACTCTGCAGTCAACACTGGAAAGAAACATCATGGGAGGTAACTGAATTAAACAAGAGGCTCCTAATCTACCAAGGGGTCTTAATTGCTCACCTGATGAAGTGGTTCAAAGAAGTATTTTGGGTCATATTCAGTTAGTCATGGTTTATCAACACTACAGAGGAATGAAGTCATGAAATTATCCATAACGATAGTGTCCATGTCAGATGTTTATTATCATGGGTCTTCCTGACTACTTTCAATTCTAGCAGCTGTAGACAAGCACTGCCAATCTTCCAAGGGTTGTTATGTTACTGCAGTTTGAAAGTCAAATTTTATGGGACACCATAAGAAATGGATATGAACAACCTTCAAACAAGCCTGCCCCCTCCCCCCCCCCCCCCCACCCTGCGAGCCTAAATATTATTATGCCAAGGACTCAAATTGAACAAACTTGAATCCCTTCCCCCTAGAGTTGTTATATATCAAATATGAAAGGATTCTGACTGGGTGATCTGAAGATGATTTTTAAAGAAATCTCCTCATCTTGCACTAAGACTAAGTTAAACTTCGGGCTCCAATAGAGAGCCCAAATATTAACCCAGGGACCTGATTTGAATAATTTCAATCTGCCCCCCCCCCCCCCCCCCCCACCCAAAGATGTTGTATACCAAATATGAAAGCATTCTAACTGGTAGATCTGAAGAAGAAGATTTTTAAAGAAATTTCCTCATTTTGCGCCAAGTTAAAATTCCCGCTCCCATAGGGAGCACAAATTCTAACTCGGGGACTTGATTTGATCAAACTTGAATCTGACCCCCCTAGAGATGCTGTATACCAAATATCAAAAGATTCTAATTGATGGTTCTGGGGAATAAGATTTTTCAAATTTTGGAAAACAATTTATGGGTGCTACTAGAGATTGTTTATTTGTTTATTAGTGGTTAACGTCACATATTTATGCACCATGGCTAATCGTGACACAACATGGAGATGAAGTCAAGTTTAGTCAATCGTTGATCAACATGTTGCCCATTTTAGAGGACTTTCACCCCAAGCATTGGTGACTGGGTCCTATTTTACTAGTAAAGCGGAACTGGTTTACCACAGTAAACAAGTGCTGCTTACTTCCCGGGGTTCCCACGGGGATGCTACTAGAGAAATGCCCCGTGAGGTGCCCCTGTAAGTATGGCAACTTTATTTGAACAAAAGTGAATTGATATATGATAAAGAACATGAATATCAAATATGGTTTAATTCAGCCCAATGGTTTAAGAGAAGTTGATAATGTAAAGTTGATGCCGGACAGACGATGGACAGAAAGTGACCACTTAAGCTCCCCCTGACTTTTAGTCAGGTGAGCTGAAAATGAACCTGACAAACTGAAAACGTGGTTGTGACCAGTCATGCGACATACATGTTGCATAACAATCATCTGTCACTGATAAAAAAAAAAAGAATGGTTTTGAGTTTTTTCTCCGTTTGATTCTCTTATTGCGTTGTGATGCTGCATCATGAAATACTGCAGACTACCGGCTGAACACACTATTTATTCGTTAATGTTATGTATTCAATGCAACGTTGTACAGCTTTATGACTGATAAGCTGAGAAGGTGGTGACCTTATACTGATTGCAGAGGGTGAATCCTGTAATATCTCAGCTCCACAGATTCTTACATATTCTGCTATGCACTTCACACATTTGTAATGGATAAACTTCATTGAAATGGCCAGATTACAAAGAGATTTTTAATGGTCAATGTTAAATATAGAATAATCGAAAACTGCCGGTTTTTAACTGCCGGTTGTCATAATCGACTGATGGCCCATAATCAGCCAGTTCCAATTGCCGATTCTAATTATCGGTTCATCCACTAGTCGAATAAGTGTCTCCCAAAAATTATCAATCGTTTAAACACTACAGGAAGTTCACTATACATTTCTAAATTTGTTCAAACCTCAACTCATCAGGACTTGTTCTGAAATAATTAGTATATCTTGGCAATAACATTTCAATGCATGTATTTCAGTGAAGAAAAAGAAGCTGACATCAGCTTTTCAGCTGAACTTTCACATCCCTGATATTCAGGGTACAGTACTATGATCACAAAAGTGGGACAGAGTATTTTGACTGGGAAACGATTTGGACAAAATTATCTGATGCTTTTATACCCATAACACAGGATAATCCCGCACTTCAGAAAGAAATGCGAGAACACCGAGTCCTGAGGTGCTATATTCGTGTTTTTGGCGATTCAGTCGTGATCTCACAACATTTCATTTAGGAAATCTTAAGCCTCTGCTTTTACAGTATGTGGAGAGTGGATTATTACTAAATCACCCAAGGAGTGGAGTTATCACCCAGACTATCATTTTCAAATTTTGTACACATGGACAAAAAAACACAAGCAATGTTTCAGCCAATGACCTCTGGGTTTAACCGGAGGTCCATTGGCTGGAACTTTGCTTGTGCTTGTTATGCTTTGCAACAAATCTGCAATAATTGCTTTGGTGGAATCATCCCTCTAGCAGGGGATTTAGTGATAATACACTCCATGTACTGTAAGTGTGTCATGACATGATCGCAATCTGATCAAGACAAGTGTCCCAACGGGGCCTGAAGCACTCACCTTGAACAGAACCCGATTAGAGATGAGGCGATTAATCAGTATAAAATTGTCCAACGGTCGATTAGCACCCATCAGTTGACAATCGGTAGTCTGGACTGTGGGATCGGCCTCACACGATGGCCACATGTAAAAAAAAATTGTCTAGATTTCCTCAATTCATCATCCAGATTTGGACGTTTTTATTGAAATGACTCGAGTGATTCGTAATTTCGTTTGATCGTCCAATTTCGCGGAAATCTGGCAGAAATTGAGGGGACAATCATGTTCACTCAAGTGACGAGAGTCCTGCCAGATAATCAAAGAAATCTGAAAATGACGGCCAAAAATTGCAGGAACTTGCTTGTGTGGGGAACTGGTCCACCGGTACTGACTACTGCAGTATGGTAGTATTGAGCAAACAACACTGCAGTCACTGCTGTGGTTCTCATTTTTATTTTCTATGAATTTACTCATATTCAAAGTTAAAATACTACTCAAAGTTTGCTAAGCACCAAGTATATCCAACTACCTTTTATTTGTTTTAGTTGAAATATTGTCTGAAAAGTGTATATATTTTTTATTTAATTATATCTTTAATGATTTAAGTACAGAAATTAAGATTTTATTTGTGTTTGACATTATTTTTTAGCTTTGAATACGATAACCATGAAAAAAGGATATTAATGGTAAAAGAGGAAATTTTTCAAATGTGCCAAAAAGTTGACGGAGCCAACTGGTATGGGTTCAATATCGAGTATGAGACCCATTACTGTTAATTACAGCTTGACAACGCCTTCTCATGCTCCCAATCAGGTTCCTGATGGTCCTTTGTGGGATGTTGTTCCATTCTTGGACCATCATGGCTCCAAGCTCCTGGACACTTCTTGGCTTGACTGGACGGGCTGAAATTGCAAGCTGCAACTCATTCCAGACATGTTTGATTGGATTGAGGTCAAGAGATCTTGCTGGCCAGTCCATATGCTCAATCCCCTACCCCTGTCGGTACTCCCGGACAGCATAGGCAACATGAGGACGGGCATTATCGTCCATCAGAATGAATCTATCTTCAATTCACCTGCATACAATCTGACGTATGCATCCAGGATCTCATCAATATACCTGCATACAATCTGACGTAGGCATCCAGGATCTCATCAATATACCGCTGTGCAGTCAATGTACCACGGTCAAGGACATAGAGCTCTGTACGTCCATTCCAGCTGATGCCACCCCAGACCATTATTGGCCCTCCACCATAGCGGTCATGTCCAGCAATGTTGGCTGCATGGAATCGCTCTCCTGGACTTCTCCATACCCTAGAACGACTATCTGTGTGGTCAAGGCAGTACCTTGACTCATCTGTAAAAAGGGAAGGTCGCCAATCTGCTCTGGTACATCCAACATGGTCCATGGCCCATTCATATCATGTCTGGTGGTGGTTCTGGGACAGCGGAATGAGAATGCATGGTCTTCTCGATTGGAGACGACCTTCGTGCAACCTTGCCCGGACAGTCTGCATCGAAACATTTACCCCGGATGTATTCTGAAGGTCACTCCGAAGCTGGGTTCCTGTTGCAAAGCAGTTCCTACAGGCCTGAATGATCAAAAACCGGTCTTCAGCTGCAGATGTTGCCCTGTCTCTGCCACCACAATGCAGTCTTACTGGTGTGCCATACTGCTGAAATCTTGCTCCGGCTCTGGTGATCAGCGTATGGTGCACACCAAGGGCTTCACCAACCTGACGATACGTAGCCCCTTGCTCCACCATCCCAACAGCCCGCCACATTTCTGCTACAGACAAATGTCTGCTTACATTTGCATTCGCCATGTTCAATCATTAAATGACAAGGGTTTGTGTTGGAATGAAGACTGAATACCCTACACATGTCATGTACATGTAGACAGTACACAAAAACATCATGAAAATCAAGGGGTACATGCTTTCCATGACTGTCACAAAAAGTCTGCCTGTCAGGAGAGCTAAACACTGGGGACCATCTCAATACATTCCTCAATCATATCCACCAAAAATATCGCAAATATGTCACAAGCAAATTTCACAATGATGTGTCAAATATGTGGTGCTTAGCAAACTTTGAGTAGTATATGTTGTTTCTGTGTGTGTGTGTTATTTAACTACCAACCTCACCCAAAACAGTGGAAAGAAATGAAAATGCTCCAATGTTCATGTCAACAAAAGTACACAAATGAATATTCAAAACTAATTTACTCTGACCCCTGGTAATCAATATTCATGAAAACAGGTCACGAATAAGAATTGTGGGATGTTGACATTACGCTTCAAAGAAAATAGCCCTGTGGTTCTTTATTTGTTTTGGATGTTAAACAAACAATAAAATACAATTTTAATGCACAAAAGTTATTCAGTGTTTTATTGATTATAAATATGTAAGTCTCAGCTGTTTATTTATAACAAACAAGAAAATAAATTATAGATTTATTCAAACACTAATAATAACCGCAACAGAACTGCATTCATCTGCCAACTTCGTTCTACGTTATTCCTCCTGGTAAACTTTAGCTTTATTTTGGGGGCATAAAGGTACGAAAATCAGGCCGGGCAGAGATGAAAATATAGTATATTTTTGAATATAGCTTTACCTTTGATGCATTTAGATGCCTACTTCCATAAAAGATAAAACTGTTGTGTTCGGGTTTATGTTTTTTTTTTTTATTTCATTTTGTTCTGCCGTGATTCCGGTTTATTGCCCATTAGTAAAATAAATGTGCTCCTCGTCAATAATTAAATTGTTAATTAAAACCCTCAACATTGATAACAAACACCACTAAAACCATTGTCAGGATTTGGGTGTTTACATGGTGCATTGGCTGGCATTTATCAACAATAAAACACCGACCATCTGACATTGGCATCGACAATTGTCTGATTTCATATCCAAAACATCGGCAGTTGGATGGTGGGTCATTTATCTTATCGGCCCAAGAATGAATCTACATTAACTGGTAAAGCGCCGAGTTTTTTCTGACAACAAATCAAAGCTCATCATATACTGCTCTATTACATTTAATTGGATAGGCACTATCCAATTAAATGTCAGAGAGCAAGGTAAATGTCAGAGAGCAAAGTATTGTATAAACAAGAGCACCGCGTACAGTACTGTGATCACAAAAGCGGACACCAAATTGCGGCGCGTTCTTGACGCGGTCGCGATCGAGGTGACAGACAAGAAAAAAAACCTTATCGACAGAACCGCGGCTAAAGCGAAACACAATCTCCATTCCGCCGATTGGATTTTCGCGAACGTCGACAGAGCCGCGATTTTGTCGGAGGGAACAGTCCGAACTGCATGTGCACAAATGTAACCGGTTTGCAATGTTTATGTACACGTAGACCTACCCAATGTATCGAGTTGTTATATATTCTAAAAAACTTAAAAAGGGTCAAATTCAACACTTCCCAGATGTCGCGATTGCCCACACCCCCAACATTAATCATAACATAAATTCATAATCGTATTCATCTGAATTTGAAAATCGTGATAAACATGGACTTGAGGCAGACACCTCCGCTCCACCCACTATGTCTTTCACCACTCCCTCTCTTTTTGTTGTCCCCCCGATCTGACATTGTGTAGGTAGCACCCTCCAATCTCAACTTAATTTGTACTTTCCGTTTCAGTTTCACGCATTTCACCACAATCTGTCGTTTGGGGTGAATACAATATCGTCGTGTCCAACTATTCTCTCCGTTAGAAATTCAAGAGTTTTGTTGGTTGTTGGGATCTTGGACGATATTTTATCCCTTTAATTATCAAAATGACTGACATCACATGAACACATTTGTATTTTAAGAAGCATGTGAAGCGTCAATTTTTCGGACTTTTGGGTACATGGCGGTTTTTAATGGCGAAAGTACCAATTCGTTATCAAGTCAATTCGTAGTCAGTTTGGTTATGGATATTGAACCGCAAAATATTCATCCAGGTCAATTCAATCCTTTTAAGCCCCCCCCCTCCCCCCGTACATACACCTCCCTCCCGAGTGATGCATTACCCTTGCCCCCCCCCCCCCCCTGCCACGTCAATTCTCTGGAAACAGAAGGCTGTAGTCGTCCCGGCCTCATGTGCCTATGCTTCTTGAAAAAAAAAATTGGCACCACCCCACCCATCATAAACGAGCTATATGTATTCCCTGGTTCTGATTAAACCTGTTTTTACGGTGTGTGTGTGTGTGTGGGGGGGGGGGGGGGGGGGGGAGTCTTTTGGCGAGGGGGGGGGGGATTAGCCAGCTCGATATATGCCACATGCATATCCGATGGTCATAGCCCTGAGTTGGGTGTGGCCTTCCCGCTGGTGGAGCTTCGATGGTATTGTAGATCAGTCCTACTTCACTGTTTTTTAAAGTGCGAAGTCTCTGACGGAACTTTTATTTATTTAACTGCAGGGGATGTACATGTAAATATACCAGGTGCACAGTAAGGCGATGGGGCGGGGGGGGGGGGGGGGATCTTGCGTAGAGTCAATGTTTTTTAGTTGGGGAACAACAACACTGAATTTTAATGGTTACCCCCCACCACCCCCCCCCAACCCCCACAACCCCCCCCACCCCTCCGCTGGTCTTCTACACATGATTTTGTAGACTCTAGGCTACGTGCCTGAAAAAGACTTCGGATTTGGACCAGGACCGTGACGTGAACCACCAACGTTAGCATTGTTGATGCAGTGCTCGACTGTGCATGTTCATGATTCATAATTGCCATAATTTGCCTACAGTACACACTGAATGCCTGGGATTAGAAGAGGGATAAGTACTGGATGATTGGGGGCGCGGTGGCTCAGTAGGTAGAGGTGCAGGCTGCAGGCCGAGAGGTCCTCGGTTCAAATCCCACCTGCGGCGGCAACCGCGTTGTGTCCTTGGGCAAGACACTTCACCCCCATTGCCCACTTGGGGGCACGGTGGCGTTGTGTACCGAGGCGTACTGCACATCGATGGCGCATCTGTCTTCAACCAATGCTAACCCTGCTTGTGTGGAGCTGACAGTTGCCCGCCGTTGCTCGGTGGTTCTCTCTGGGTACTCCGGCTTCCTCCACACGTAAAACTGTCATGGTCATGATTAGCCATTGTGCAGAAATATGTGACCTTAAACACCAATAAATAAATTGGTTGATTACGACAAAAACACTCATGTAGTGGAGTTTCCACTCACACAGTGTGCTCTGGTTCTGTGAAAAAGACTTACAGCACACTGGAGACATACTTCAACAAATTCGTTTCAAAGCCTCTAGACCAAAATACTAAGTTATGTTACTTTAATTTAACCCGTCGGGGCGAACTGTACGGAGCGAAAAACATTCAAAAGATAAAATGTCGGACTCCTCAAACACGTGTTGTTTGAAAGTTGTGAAAAAATCATGCCCTCATATTTAGAAAATACACTTTCTGGCGTGTTCTTTCATATGATATTCATGAATAAATAGTAAAAATGTACGATCACTGTTTTTCTTTCATTCGAATGCGCTTTTCTTTAACCATTTAACTCGGAAATGCATGTCCGATCAGAATATCGATTCACCCCAAAACAGCCGACTTTGTGGTGAGAGAACATCCAACCGTAAAATTGGCTTTTTGACTGATTTCTGATGTTGGGTAAAGAACTTATGTTTGAAGTAATTTGGATATCACCGATGGATATGGCCGTCTTTTTCATTTTTATTTGTTTATAATAATTTTACCAATTGACAGTAATATTTCTATCGACACCCAGACGGTGGCACGGGAGGGGGGGGGGGGGGAGGGGGGGGGGGCAAACTGAACTTTTGAAAACACTTTTGAAAATGGAAGTAGTTTTAATAATTTAATTAATTGTTAACCCTTGCTGCAAACAATGGTAGGTTAACGGCCCACTTTTGAAAACACTTTGAAAATGGAAGTAGTTTTAATAATTTAATTAATTGTTAACCCTGGTTAACAATGGTAGGTTAAACAGATAGTTCTGTAAAAAGCTCAGCCAAGTCTAACTGAAAAAAAATCCTTTTTTTTTGGCATTGATTGCTCAGGTCGTGAGCTCTCATTTGACCGAGCGCATTCCTGTTAGGAGGCTAGAGACAAGTTTTTTTTTTCAGGAAATAATTTTTTTAAAAAATAAATGAATCTGCCTAGGGATCGGGCCACCACTTTCTGAATTTAAAAAAAAAAATTAAGCCTATATGATTTCATTTTCATTTTAACCGAAACTCGGGGCAAAGTTGGCCTGTTTGGCTACATCAAACTATATTGGAGGACGTTTTGTTGGGGGAGGACTTATCCTGCCGAATCCTTCATGACATTCATTGATGGACCTTGAAATACTCTGTTTCTCTTAGCTACCAGGGATTTCGCAAGGTACCATATTGGCTATATTTCCATAAAATAAAAGACGGGTGGAGTTAAGACTGCAGGCTTAATACTTTTCGTTCTCAGTTTGATGCGCGGAGGATTTACCCGCACAGACCAGGTCTATTCTTATGATAGTGTTCACTTGTTCACATCTATTTACATCTCCGCACACTTTTCTTTCAAAATTTTTACTTTTGTCTATTTGAAAAGGGGCGAGTCAGAAAATATCTTCAGGTTTGTAACTCGACTGGATTTTGTTGTTTTTTTTAATTGTGACATACGAAAGCATCGAACGAATCTTAGAATGTACGATCCGTTCACGCCAAACTTTGAAGTTTCCACCATGAAGGAATACATGTATCAAATCATCTCACAATAGATTGGTGTTTCCATTGCGATTTTCTCTCGATTCTACCTAAATTTTGTCTTGATTCTTTCTCCATTCTGCCGCGTTTTATCGACAGAACCACGATTCTCAATCGCGACGGAACCGAAGCCGGATCGAGAGCCGATCGACTAATAGACCGCTTTTGTGATCACAGAACTGTAGCGGGACAATATACGCCCGTTTTGTATTTTTGAAGGGTTGGGGTAAGAATGGGGGCGAGGGTGAAAATTGTTTGGATTAAACAACATACCAAGTTTGGAACCAATCGGAAAACAAATAATAAAGGTTATCATCCGGAAACCAAATATTTCATGCATTCTATGTCCAACAGTTAGGCCATACTAAAGTTATAATCCGGAAAACACAAAATGCACAAATTCAAGAGGAATAACTCTGGAAAGGTACATGCGATTTTGGCCAAAAGTGAACCTGAGCTGTGCTTTGTGGTCATAAACAAAATCTGAGAATTTGAAACAAATTAGTCAAGGCAAACTAAAGTTATCATCCGGAAACCACATAATTCACAAATTTGCAATCATTCAAAGGGAATAACTCTGGAAAGGTATATGCGATTGTGGTCAAAAGTGAACTTGAGCTGTAAACTGAAAATTTGAAATAAATCGGTCAAGGCAAACTAAAGTTAACGTCCGGAAACAAAAAGTTGGCCTAAATTCCCATAAATAAAGGGCCATAACTCTACTGCAAATGGGCCACTAGAAACGGAAATCGAACCCATCCTATATTTTGACATACTAAATCCACATGCCAAATTTAACTCAGCTCAATCCATTACAACTAAAGTTATCGTCCGGAAACGAAATGTGCCCATGAACGGACAGACGGGTGGAGAGATCATTCACATAATACATCCCGTTTTTCAAACGGGTGTATAAAATCAACATCTGAAAAATTTGGTGTCAATCCGTCAAGGCGTTCGGCTTTAATTTTTTTTCAAAAGTTGTGGTTTCAAAGGGCCATAACTCTGCAGCGGATGGACTGAGAAACACCAATATCGAACTTGACCTGTATTTTAATGCTAAAAACTTCTCAAAGTTTAATGTCGATCCGTCAGGGCGTTCGACTTCAAATGAACGGAAATCAAATTGTTTACGGACAGACAGATGGACAGACTGATAACATAATACAACCGTTTTTTAAACGGGTGTATAAAAATCTGATTCATATCAGGGACAATAAAGGCTTCCTCAGGCAGAATGTAGCTACAGACAGTTATTGCCTGTCACTTTTAGTAAAGCCCAAAATAGGGCTTCCAGTACTCTACCAGTTAATCAATCAATCTCCATAGGATATATTGTCAATCCTTGAGTCTCCTCAGGAGTGATTAAAATAGTCCAAGCATCATACCTTTTCTTCAGTTGATCATAATTTAAAAAGTTGAGCTCCCATATGGAGCCCCTTGATACAACCTATGTGTATTAATCTTTGTTACCAAGCCTTTATATTCACCTAATTTGGGCACATCAGATTCAAGTGAAAAATGTGCCCAAAATATCAGAAACTAAATTAGTCAATATACATACAAATAGAATATAATACAGGGCTTTCTAAGACCTATTTTGCATTGTGCAAACAAATATTTCTTAGCATATATCTTTATTCTAGAATGTTACAAGCTGTTAGTAGCCATCTCCTAATTTGGGCACAGCCTTTACCGCCTTGAATTTGGGGTACACGCCTCTAGAGGGTACTCCCACAGGGAGCCCAAATATTAACCCTGGCACTTGATTTCTCACTGCACTAGAGATGATGTATACCAAATATGAAAGCATCTCGATTTTTTAAAGAAATTCCCTCATATTGCGCTCAGTTGAAATTTGTTGTATACCAAATATGAAAGCATCCAGATTTTTTAAAGAAATTCCCTCATATTGCGCTCAGTTGAAATTTGGGGAGCCCAAACATTAACCCAGGCACACGATTTGAACAAAGTTGAATCTGACCCCCCTTAGAGATGTTGTATACCAAATATGAAAACATTCTGGCTGGTGGAACTGAAGAAAAAATTTTTTTAAGAAATTCCCTCATATTGCACCAAGTTAAAATTTGGGCTACCATAGCGAGTCCAAATATTAACCTACAGACCCGATTTGAACAAACTTGAATCTAATATTAACCTACAAACCCGATTTGAACAAACTTGAATCTAAGCCCCCCATCCCCCCCCCCCCCCCCCCCCCCCCCCCCCCCCCCACCCCTAGAAACCCTAGAAATGTTGTATACCAATTATGAAAGCATTCTGACTGGTGGATCTAAGGAAGAAGATTTTTGATGAAATTTCATCATATTGCACAAAGTTAAAATCTGGGCCATCATGGGGAGCCCAAATATTAACCCATAGACCCAATTTTAACAAACTTGTATCCGACTCCCCTAGAGATGTTGTAAACCAAATATGAAAGGATTCTGACTGGTGTATCTGAAGATTTTTAATGAAATTCCCTCATATTGCACTAAGCTAAAATTTGGGTTCCCATAAGCAGGGTTTCTGCTAGGGGAAAATTTGTGGGCCCGGTAGGTTAAGGAAAGTAAAACTCAAGATGCCAAAGGCACGTGCTTCGGCGTCTGCCCCACATGCGGAAGGCACGTGCGTATAGAGGGGGGTTTGTAAAATTTTGATTTTTAGGTGCTCTCTGGTGGCCTCTGAGGGCATTCTGGTCGCTAAAATGCTGAATAATTGAAGTGGAAAATATGTATTTTCTCCTCCTACAATTCTCTAAATTTCCACAGGACACACAATACTACATCTGGTCAGAGGCAGGGCTCGAAATAAACGGTTGTCCGCTTGTCCCGAACAACCAATTTTCATTTGGGACAACCAGCCAGTCCATCAGCGCTTGTCCCTGGGACAACAAGATTTTATGTCAGGGAGTGCAAAAATTGCGTGTTAAGTTTTTGCTTCAAAAGACAGGTCCCAATATCATTAAATTGACACAATTATTTACAAGAAAGCCTTCAAAATGCGTAACTGAAACAATCACCTCTCAGCAGTTTATTTTTATCATCACGTAAAATCCACATTTTTTCATGCACCAAATAATTCACATAATCTCATTGGCTCTTCATAATTACGAGATATATGGGCCGGATGACAAGATTACAGCGCAAGCGCATAGTCTCTACTTTTAAAGTAAACATGTTTCCAATGAAAACAATGTGTGCATTTGCGGAATAAAATTGTTTTTGTTTTTTTTTCGAAAGGGTGGCTTTAAATTGAATTACTAACGGGCGAATTTAAATAGAAGGTGATGCGAGGAATCTGCTGTGCGGTAAGTTCAAAAATGTAGGCAGTCTTATATGAATAGTTTGTTTCCGATACGGTGGTAAAAATATGACCAAATTAAAATGACTGGTCCACATTCAGTGTTTGTTGACAGCGCACAAAAAAAATTGTGGGTACCAGGGGTTTGGGGGTGTTAGCAGTCAGTAAAAGAAATTCAAAAACTAATTTTTCCAAGGAACACCTTGGACAACCTGATTTGGTTTGGGACAACCATCATATGCTTTCCGGTTGTCCCATGGGACAAGTGCAAAAAAATCTAAATTTCAAGCCCTGGGTCGGAGGTTTCATAAAAATACAAACCCAAAACAACACAAAATCCAGAAATCCTGACAGTGACTGCGACGCTTAACCTCAATTTTTTTTATACAACTTGATACGTGCCAATGTAAATAATTGGAAATGCAGAGAGAACGAAATATTCTAAAAGAACCATGATGCGGACGTGTGACGTCATGCACGTACAATTACATCATTTATCGCTCGAAATAAAAGCCAGTGATTTCGGACCAAACACGACAATTTGAGTCCGAAATTTTATAGGCGACGTTTAGGATTTGAACTTTGTTTCCCCCTCTCGACTGGGGGTTATAAAGGATCAGGTTGTCGCCAGTAATAGTAGGCATAGTATACAACATAATTATGCCTAAATTACGTGGAAACAAAGAATCCTGAGTGTCGTTACGATACAGCATTGTACTCGACATTTTAACCACCAAGTTTTCTGCCTGATCATAGTATGACCGGTGGGGGAATGGGTCCGGTCGACAGACCCACAGCCGGTCTAGCGGAAACCCTGCCATAAGGAGCCCAAATATTAACCCAGACACTCAAATTGAACAAACTTGAATCTGAACCCTCTAAAGATGTTGCATACCAAATATTCAAGCATTCTGACTGGTGGATCTGAAGAACAAAATTTTTATAAAGAAATTTCCTCAGGCCAAAAAAAAAATAATGATCTGGTTCCAGTTACATGACCAACCCTAATTTTGTGCCCCGATCCCAACAATTTTTTTTATTGAATTTGAAAAAGAAACGGAGAAAAAAACACACAAACGCCAATTTTTACAATGACACAAATAGTGTTGGGCGTTTTTGGGGTGTACTGATTAAAAAATATAATCACTACCATGTTCAAAACGATCATTGGCAAATTAAATCATAATTGGTAATTGTATACCAAAGTTGTTTTAACTCCGGTAAGCAAATTTCAACTTGTTTATCACAGTTTACAAGAAGTGAATTTACTTCACTGGTGCAGATTACTGTTGGTTTAAATTTGGGTTTTTCGCATTTAACCACCCTGTCTAACCTGGTAGACTATGGGACCTTTCTTTATTACTTTTCATTCCAAACTGTTCAAGTGGTTTGTTTCGACAATCACCATTATTACGAAAACGATAGAACATTGTTTACCTCTAATTTGTCAGAAACAAGTTGAGGTGAAAAGCCTCAACCACATGTACAGTACTGTGATCACAAAAGTGGTCTTTTAGTCGATCGGCTCTCGATCCTGCTTCGGTTCCGTCGCGATTGAGAATCGCGGTTCTGTCGATAAAACGCGGCAGAATGGAGAAAGAATCGAGACAAAATTTAGGTAGAATCGAGAGAAAATTGCAACGGAAACACCAATACATTGTGAGATGATTTGTTACATGTATTCCTCGGTGGTGAAAACTTCAAAGTTTGGCGTGAACGGATCATACATTTTAAGATTCGTTCGATGTATTCGTATGTCGAAATTAAAAAAACAACAAAATCCAGTCGAGTTACAAACCTGAAGATATTTTCCAACTCGCCCCCTTTTCAAATTGACAAAAGTAAAAATTTTGAAAGAAAAGTGTGCAGAGATGTAAATAGATGTGAACAAGTCAACACTATTATAAGAATCGACCTGGTCTGTGCGGGTAAATCCTCAACGCATCAAACTGAGAACGAAAAGTATTAAGCCTGCAGTCTTAACTCCACCCGTCTTTTATTTTATGGAAATATAGTCAATATGGTACCTTGCAAAATCCCTGGTAGCTGAGAGAAGCAGAGTATTTCAAGGTCCGTCAATGAATGTCATGAAGGATTCAGAAGGATAAGTGCTCCCCCAACAAAACGTCCTCCAATATAGTTTGGTGTAGCCAAACAGGCCAACTTTGCCCCGAGTTTCGGTTAAAATGAAAATGAAATCATATAGGCTTAATTTTTTTTTTAAATTCAGAAAGTGATGGCCTGATCCCTAGGCAGATTCAATTATTTTTTTAAAAAATGATTTCCTGAAAAAAAACCATGTCTCTAGCCTCCTAACTGGAATGCGCTCGGTCAATTGAGAGCTCACGACCTGAGCTATAATTAAGTTGATGCAAAAAAAAGGATTTTTTTCAGTTAGACTTGGCTGAGCTTTTTACATAACTATCTGTTTAACCTACCATTGGATGCAGCCAAGGGTTAACAAATAATTAAATGATTAAAACTACTTCCATTTTCAAAAGTGGGGGTTGCCCCCCCCCCCCCCATCTGGGTGTCAATAGAAATATTACTGTCAATTGGTAAAATTATTATAAACAAATAAAAAGGAAAAGGCAGCCATATCCATCGGCGATATCCAAATTACTTCAAACATAAGTTCTTTACCCAACATCAGAAATCAGTCAAAAGCCAATTTTACGGTTGGACGTTCTCTCACCACAAAGTCGGCTGTTTTGGGGTGAATCGATATTCTGATCAGACATGCATTTCTGAGTTAAATGGTTAAAGAAAAGCGCATTCGAATGCAAGAAAAACAGTGATCGTACATTTTTACTATTTATTCATGAATATCATATGAAAGAACACGCCAGAAAGTGTATTTTTTAAATACGAGGGCATTATTTTTTCACAACTTTCAAACAACACGTGTTTGAGGAGTCCAACATTTTATCGTTTGAATGTTTTTCGCTCCGTATAGTTCGCCCCGACGGGTTAAATTAAAGTAACATAACTTAGTATTTTGGTCTAGAGGCTTTGAAACGAATTTGTTGAAATATGTCTCCAGTGTGCTGTAAGTTTTTTCACAGAACCTGAGCACACTGTGTGAGTGGAAACTCTACTACATGAGTGGTTTTGTCATAATCAACCAATTTATTTATTGGTGTTTAAGGTCACATATTTCTGCACAATGGCTAATCATGACCATGACAGTTTTACGGGTGGAGGAAGCCGGAGTACCCAGAGAGAAACACCGAGCAACAGTGAGCAACTGTCAGCTCCACACAAGCAGGGTTAGCATTGGTTGAAGACAGATGCACCATCGACGTGCAGTACGCCTCAGTACACAATGCCACAGTGCCCCCACGTGGGCAATGGGGGGTGAAGTGTCTTGCCCACGAACACAACGCGGTTGCCGCAGGTCGGATTTGAACCGAGGACCTCTTGGCTTGCAGCCTGCACCTCTACCTACTGAGCCACCGCGCCCCCAATCATCCAGTACTTATCCCTCTTCTAATCCCAGCCACTCAGTGTGTACTGTAGGCAAATTATGGCAATTATGAATCATGAACATGCACAGTCGAGCACTGCATCAACAATGCTAATGTTGGTGGTTCACGTCACGGTCCTGGTCCAAATCCAAAGTCTTTTTCAGGCACGTAGCCTATAGTCTACAATATCATGTGCAGAAGACCGGAGGAGGGGGAGGTTGATAACCATTAAAATTCAGTGTTGTTGTTCCCCAACCAAAAAACATTGACTCTACGCAAGACCCCCCCCTCCTCCGCCCCCATCCCCTGACTGTGCACCTGGTATATTTTACATGTACATCCCCTGCAGTTAAATAAATAAAAGTTCCGTCAGGGACTTCGCATTTTCAAAAATAGTGAAGTAGGACTGATCTACAATTCCATCGAAGCTCCACCAGCGGGAAGGTCACACCCACCACAGGGCTATGACCATCGGATATGCATGTGGCATATATCGAGCTGGCTATCCCCACCAAAAGACCCCCCCTCCCACCACATCCACACACCGTAAAAACAGGTTTAATCAGAACCACGGAATACGAATAGCTCGTTTATAATGGGTGGGGTGGTGTCAATTTTTTTTTCAAGAAGCATAGGCACATGAGGCTAGGACGACTACAGCCCTCCGTTGCCAGGGAATCGACGTGTGATGTGGTGGGGGGGGGGCTTAAAATGATTGAATTGACCTGGATGAATATTTTGCGGTTCAAAATCCATAACCAAACGGACTACGAATTGACTTGATAACAAATTGGTACTTTCGCCATTAAAAACCGCCATGTACCCAAAAGTCCAAAAAAATTGACGCTTAAAATACAAATGTGTTCACATGATGTCAGTCATTTTGATAATTAAAGGGATAAAATATCGGTTTTTTTATTTTTTAAGATCCCAACAACCAACAAAACTCTTGAATTTCTAATGGAGAGAATAGTTGGTCACGACGATATTGTATTCACCCCAAACGACAGATTGTGGTGAAATGTGTGAAACTGAAATGGAAAGTACAAATTAAGTTGAGACTGGAAGGTGCTGCCTACACAATGTCAGATCGGGGGGACAACAAAAAGAGAGGGAGTGGTGAAAGACATAATGGGTGGAGCGGGTGTGTCTGCCTCAAGTCCATGTTTATCACGCTTTTCAAATTCAGATGAATACGATTATGAATTTATGTTATGATTAATGTTGGGGTGTGGGCAATCGCGACATCTGGGAAGTGTTGAATTTGACATTTTTTTTTAGAATATATAACAACTCGATACATTGGTTAGGTCTACATGTACATTAACATTGCAAACTGGTTACATTTGAGCACATGCAGTTCGGACTGTTCCCTCCGACAAAATCGGCGCTGTCGACGTTCTCAAAAAATCTTGACGAAAATCCAATCGGCGGAATGGAGATTGTGTTTCGCTTTAGCCACGCTTCTGTCGATAAGGTTTTTTTCTTGTCTGTCACCTCGATCGCGACTGCATCGAGAACGCGTCGCGATTTGGTGTCCGCTTTTGTGATCACAGTACTGTACTGCATTACACAAAGGTTGTGTAGCCAGTCACATTGAACATTCGACCAATCGCATTCCTGCTATTTAAAACCAGGAAATTTTTCTTGGGAAACACCAAGGGATCCCCTGTATTTTTATACTTGTACTTCAAAGTGATTGGCTATTTGCACACGGTGACGTCATGATAGCATCTTGCCTTCAAAATAGTGTGCATGCAAGTGTTTGATACAAGGCCCACGCGAGGCACATTGTTTTCAAATAAACAAAAGCAAGTCATTTGTGCTTCCTCTGCCAAGATAAATATGATGATACTTAACCAGTCCATTACACCAATCACTTAAAATGTCAGTTTACTTTATGTGCTGAGGTGTGCTAATTTTAACACTTCCCGTGATAAAAGTGAGGTGTGCAAACACACACTTCACTTCAGAATCTGAGGACAGCTGATAATATTATCAAGACACCTCTGAGTCAGTTTCATTTTGAAGTTGCGGAATTACACCCGAAATGTCCGCTGCAATCATGAATAAAGCATCTGCTAATAAACTGCCATTTTGGGTGTAATTTTGCAATACAGACCCAATAGAATATCAAAGCAGTATATTTCAGTCACAACTGTTGGAAGAATTTGGTCCTAAAAATTTACTCAAGCACAATTTCAAAGGAAAAAAAAAAAAGAAGAAGAGATCCTGACCTACCAATCCTATTTTTTCTGCTATGTAACCGGAACCAAACCATTAATTTTTTTTCGCCTCATACTCCACTACGTTAAAATTTGGGCTACCATAGCGAGCACAAATATTAATGTACGGATCCGATTTGAACAAACTTGAATCTGATTCACCTAGAGGTGTGCCAAATGTGAAAGTATTCTGACTGGTGGATCTGAAGATGATTTTTAATGAAATTTCACCACATTGCACTAAGTTAAAATTGGGGCTACCATGGGGAGCCCAAATATTAACCGAGGGACCCAATTTGAACAAATTTGAATCAGACTCCCCTAGAGATATTGCAAACCAAATATGAAAGGATTCTGACTGGTGAATCTGAAGAGTTTTAAAGAAATTCCCTCATATTGCACTAAGTTAAAATTCGTGCTCCCATAGTGAGCCCAAATACTAACCCAAGCATGCGATTTGAACAAAGTGGAATCTGCCCCTCCCTAGAGATGTTGTATACCAAATATGAAAGCATTCTGACTGGTGGATCTGAAGAAGAAAATTTTTAAAGAAATTTCCTCAAACAGCACGAAGTTCAAATTTGGGCTACCATTGCAAGCCCAAATATTAACTTATGGATCCGATTTGAAGATACTTGAATCAAATCCCCCTAGTGATGTTGTATACCAAATATGAAAGCATTCTGACTGGTGGATCCGAAGAAGATTTTTAAAGAAATTTCCTCATATTGCACTCAGTTTAAAATTCGTGCTCCCATAGGGAGCCCAAATACTAACCCTGGCACACGATTTGAACAAAGTTGAATCTGCCCCTCCCTAGAGATGTTGTATACCAAATATGAAAGCATTCTGACTGGTGGATCTGAATAAGATGATTTTTAAAGAAACTTCATCATATTGCCACTAAGTTAAAATTCGGGCTACCATAGAGGAACCCAAATATTAACCTAGGGACCCAATTTGAATAAACTTGAATATGACTCCCCTAGAGATATGAAAGGATTCTGAATGGTGGAACTGAAGTAGATTTTTGAAGAAATTCCCACATATTGCACTATGTTAAAATTTTGGGCAACCATAGCGACCCCAAATATTAACACGCGGACCCGATTTGAACAAGCTTGAATCTGAACCCCCTAGAGATGTTGTATACCAAATATGAAAGCATTCTGACTGGTGGATCTGAAGAAGGTTTTTTAAAAGTTATCTCTCATATTGCACTAAGTTAAAGTTTGGGCTTCCATAGGAAGCCCAAATATTAACCAAGGGACTTGGTTTGAACAGTCTTGAATCTGACCCTCATAACAATGATGTATACCAAGCATTAAATGATTCTGACTGGTGGTTCTGAGGAATATTTTTAAACATTACTCCCCCATATTGCTCCAACTTAAAAATTCGGGCTCCTGTATTGAGACCAAATATGAACCAAGTGGCTTCATTTTAAACAAACCTGTATCTGCCTCTCCCCCCCCCCCTCCCCTACCCCCCAATGGATGCTGTATACCAAATATCAAAAGATTCTGACCATTGGTTCAGTAGAATTTTTTTTTTAGATTTTGGGAAATATGCTGACCTGAGCATTTTTTTCGGTTCCCCCCCCCCCCCACCCACCCCCCATTGAACACTGACATAACCGATGGCAATTTTTTGAGCATGAGTCAAGTACTTATGACCCAATAATACCCACATACCAAATTTGGGTCAAATCAGAGATAATCGGTTCAGAAAATAGAAATTTTAGGCGGGGCCAAAAATCTTGCCCCTCCCATTACAAAGGCAAATATTGCTTCACGAAATTCGTTTGAACAAACTTGATTTTACACCTCAAAAGGAAGCTCCATACCAAATATCAAGTCATTGTACCCCACCGGTTCATGAGAAGATTTTAAAAATATTTTTGAGCTTTTTGCCCCACTCCTATTGGCCTGGGCTTGTTGAGTTGAACAAAAATGCAATGCCTCTTTGGGACCATCACTCACATAAAGTTACACTTGAATTGGGCCCAGTGGTTTTGAGAGAAGAAGACCAAAACATGGAGTTGACTGACGACAGACGGAGAGTGATTAGATAAGCTCAGCTGGACTTTGTGAAGGTGAGCTAAAAATACCACTATCTTGTTCTCAGTACCGTACATATTACTACAAGGAAATAATTTTTTAACCATGAATTCTCACCCCAAAACACCTGGTCATTGGGAAGAAGACTTTGAGAGAGTTTCACTAGAATCAGTGTCTGGAGCAGGTACTATATCCAATTTCAGCAACAACAACACACAAATACAGTACGTGATAAGTGGGTTACGTCTCCAACACCCAGCCCCGCAATAGGTGGAAAACGCAAATTTTGACCCGGTTGAACACTGGCGATAATTGGCCACTGGGATTTACTGAACAGAGGATTAAATCGGCTGTTTATTGTTTCGGTCGAACAGTAGCTGGTGTAATTTTAGTAGTGGAGGTGTGTTAATACAAGCTAATTGTTTCTGACGCGGTGCTCAACAATGTTGACGAAAGCAGCCGATTAAGTTTTGTTGAAAGTAATAAACGTATCAAACTGATCGTGGTTTTTTTGTTATCGTTGGATTATCATTTTAGTTTGCATCATATTTTTTTTACATCATGAAGTATGTTAATGAAAACGCACGGCCACATTCCTGTACGAAAGTTTTAATTCATAAAAAAGATAAATTTTTAATATTTATGAGAACAGATGTCATGAAAAATAAACTGCAGAAGGCCAGGAAGAAGATGACAGACTGCATTCATTTTTCTTGAACGATAAATCACGGTGTCCCCCAAACTAATCGGAAAATATGGCGCCCGGCCCCGCTGAGAAAACATGGCAGTTTTTAAATGTTTCAGCATGAAACCACGTGGTCGAATTGATTCTCCGACGCACAAAAAAACCCCATCCCAAGTTCAATCTAAAAAGGGCCGTATTAATTATTAATTGGCACTTACTGCTACATGTCGCTTCAATAAAGAAATACAAGATACAGACAGAAAACAACAAACCGCATAGAACTTTAGAAGAACGTTCCAGAAAAGTCATGACTCCAAATCACGGACTATACGGATGAAATCGAAATTTTCCCCCATTGAAACCGTGCCTTTTCTTCATCGCAGATTAAGACGGCATGTCCGAACACAATAAACACCGACGTTAATTCAAAAATAGGGCTTAATTCTGTTGTTTTTCTCCAAGGTCCTAAATGGAATATCAAGTTTCAGCAGGGAAGAAAGTGATGAGTGATATGATCGTTGGTGCTTTTTTAATAAAAACATAGCGCCCTTCCATGCCTTTCTTACCGACAACAGTTCTCATATCAAAGCCCACCGCCTAACAGAGGAGTGTTTACAAAGAAATGTATTTTGAACTCACAATGTTCAGTGGTGTAGCTGTGCCCCCCCCCCCCCCCCCATTTTAGGGCACCCCATTCTGTATGCTCCTTTGATATATTACACTTGCCCCTCCCCCACCAACATTGATGTCTTTGCTACTCGCCTGGCTCATAGGCCTCCCTATATGTATACGGACATTTTTTACAGCTGACAAAATTATTCAAATCGAAACACTTTGAAACATCTTATACATTTTAATTTCTTTTATGAAACTTTGATTTCTTTATAAAAATATCTCTTTTCTCTGGTGTACTGAGCAGAGTGTGGGAAATAGTCAATACTCTTTCCTCTCGATGATTCCGATCTGAAAAGAAATTTGGGTAGATAGCCTGAAGCTTTTCCATTGAGCTCCTTAACAACTGGAATTACTTTTGTACAGGTAGTCAATGTAACTATTGCAAATTTCATCATTCATTTTTTTCTGACCAAAAATTCCGTTATATATGTCCCAAAAACTAAACAGCAAAGTATGTCTATACAATGTAACTGATTAACCCTTTGAACACTAGTGACCATTTTCTCCGTTCAGGAACATGATATGCCATAACGTCATCTTAAATAATGGATGTTTCAGTAAACGTGTGGGGTAGACCAATCAATATTTCAAAGTGCAGCCCCGAGGGCTGCACGTTGAAAATATTGATTGCTCTGTCCAATCGGGGCTGCACGTTCAAAATATTGATTGCCCTGCCCCAATAACGAAATATGTACTTCTAATTGCTGCCATTGAACTGGCATGGAAGATGCCACTAGAGTTCAATGGGTCACTGTTAATATAATTTTTTATCTCTCTGATGACAAGAAAAGTATATTTTATACATGTATATGACATAAAACGGATGCAGAGCTAGGATTTCAGGGAGTCCGCTATCCTGTGTGTTTGTGGGCTGGGTTGTGTGGGGGGGGGGGGGGGGGGGCAATGATAGGCATGTATATAAAAAAGTTTATAGGACCCCCGTTGAGGAGGCGCCACAATGGGCGTGGAAGGAGGAGTAACGACCAGGCCAGAGGATTAGCTCTCTCGCCCCATCCTCGAGTAGATATTCCATTTGTGTTCTAAGATTGAATCTGAAGCATTTTGGTTGGTGCTCTGCGTCATGTGAAAATTACATTGAGCCAATGTGGGAGGGGGGGGGGGGGGGAAATTGTGGGGGGTGGGGTGGGGGCTGGTGTAGCTACGTCACTGACATAAATTATTTTTAGATTTGTCAGGCTTCCTGACATGTATGTACTATTTAGTTGGTTTGCTACTTTATTCTTGTCCATTGTGCTATTTTTATATGTAGATTGTGCTATGAAATTAATCAATTGTGATTTGTACCGCCATCCCTTATGTGGGCTTTTGTCCGAATGGAGGCGGGGGGGTGAGTGTGTTTTTTTACTCAAAGCATTCTGGTCGAATGTTTCAGGCCGCCTTTTTTTTAACAAAGCGGACATTTCAGCCCGGTCCAGTTTAATAAATGGCTGTAATGTTCACTTTGCTTAAAAAGGTGGGCCAAAACGTCCGGGTCATAAAATCCGCTCGACGAGATGTATATATTGCAAAAACGTGCACCCACATATATCTTGTGAAAGAAAAGAAGACTGGTGAAATTTTGTCACAACTGAATTAGATATTCGGTTGTCCTGTGACGACGAGTTGTGGCCACTGAATTGTGTGGAAACGCTCGACTTGTACATGCACATGTTGTGAACATTGTACGACGCAATTTGTTTTTAACGCTTGGGAAATTATCCACAAATTATTGGCGTTTCTGTTAATAAAATCACTGTTTGTTACATGAGGATTTTGTTGTTTTTTTTAAATTTTTTTTATTATATTCCCACCTTCATACCCGAAACAAGTTGTTGAAAGCACAGTGGATTTCATTTTTCACTGTCCAGTGCCATAGGTACCACCGGAAAGTTACAGGGGTCAATCGCTATAGCATGTTAAGCCGAATAATGTACTGCTGTTCTATCCCAACTCATGGGGTGAAATGTCACTGGGGAAATGACAAAATTTCTGATGGAAAAATACTGTGGGAGGGGGGCGTGGGATTTGGGGGGGAAGAGGTTGTGGTAGCATTTTTTCGAGTCTATTTTCGTTAACATTCTATTTTTCGGTAACATTGATTGTTATGATTTGTGGCTCATGCACTCGACGTAATATTTGATTCTATCAATTTTTAATAATAATATATATATTATTAATACTAAAAGAACACTGTTTTTTGGTATTGGTAATATATAATATATATTTTATTACAATTGATAAAATCGAAAATTTTTCAAACGCAAAAGTCCCGAGATACGCTTCAAGTTTATGTTTCGCATATCGTCAATTTGTGGTCCTCATCAAAACTACCGTTGTCCCCCGCAGAAATCTCACCCGGGCATCGGGGAGGGGGGTTTACTCAAAATTTCTGAGCAAACTGCGAATACGACTGGCGACAGCGTTCTGTGCTTTTTCCATAACTGGTATTGATCTAACGTTCGTGCAACTTTCTCACAACTAAAAAATAAAATAGTGAGTCTGCGGCACATGTTCTCTTATGGAACGTGGTGGTGAGATTAATAATCCAGCAACGAACATGACAGAAACCAGCAATTTATTCTGTAGCAAGTAGAGTCAGTCTAGAGACGTGAAAATCGATTATGTAACTAATCCTTTACACAGAAAAACACCGGCGTGACCCAGTGATTTTTTTCTTTGACCAACACCGAAAATCCCGGTTTATCCCAGTTATTCTTCTGCAATGCTATCACCGCGTTGCGTGTTTGAGACGTAATCCGCTTGTCACTGTACTGTATGTTTACACAAAAACAGAAATTTTCTTTAATGAACACGATCTTGTCAGTGGATTCTCATGTGTTGTTATCTTCCCATGAATATCAGTTGATCAGGTGTTTTATCCCACGAATACCAGTTGACAACTGATATTATGCACTACATTCGATTTTCCAGAGTCTATAATGTATGTTTACATTCTATAAAAAAATAGGACAATTTCCCAACTTGAGTGCGAGTTGTATTTTAGGTACTATATTGACAGTTTACGGGAACTACATTGTATCCGAAGCCATGTTGGTTTGTTTTCTTTTTCAAAAATAGAACTTCACTGGTTGCCTTGTAGATAAGCTGACTCGATATAATGTTTTATGAAGAGAACTAAACATAAAAATTGAATCATGACTATTCGAAATCCACGATGTGATAAAACAAATTCATCTCATGCAAATCTACAATGTACCGCATTAATAGCAAAGCAGTTCATGGAATTTGTACCTGTTCAATATTTTCATCACCATCGTGGATTTTGAAACAGTCATAATTTAATTCTTAAATGACAGTATAAACTAACATAATTTCGTCAAATTGAGCCAAAATCGTACCAAAATATATTTTCAAAAACTTTCCAAGCCTTTTCTGAAGAAAGTCCCTATTTCAAGCACTGAAATTTCGGGGTCCTGGAATTTTACAATTCAAGCACTTTTAAGATTTTTCAAAAACCTTTGTGAACCATGACTAATTTATGGTACAATTTGCTTGGAGTATGGCAAAGTTGGAGGAGTTTATTCTTTTTGTTACGCTTCACTTTCTTTTGACTGGGTGGTCACAGATGGGATGGAAGTTAAGGTGTTTGGATTCAGAATCAAGCACAAAACATTTTGTTTGAATTGTCTTGGTCATCAGAGAGAAAGTATCATTACTATGTTCAGAATGAAAATTATAGACAACGGAAGGGAGAAAAAAAGGGTTCATACACCCGGCCAAAAAAAAAATTTCCGGACTTTCCATAATCTCTTAATCAATTACTATGACTATTTGTAATGCTTGATTGAAAATAGTGAAAAACAGGTCTGAAAATAAGCAGTCCAACATTTGCCGGATGAGGTCCCCAGAGGGTGAATTTGATGATGCTACCCCATACAGTGGGCCAATTTATCCTTATGGGTACCTCTATCTGTTTAGTTTTGAGACTCTGATTCAGAATGAGGTTCGCAGAGGGTAAATTTAGTGATGCTACCCTGCTGTGCAGGGTAGCATCACTAAATTTACCCTCTGGGGACCTCATTTTGCAGATGACAGTCGGCTTATTTTCTGGCTTGGTGAAGAGGTTAATACCTTGAAAACTACATCCAGAACATGGTGTGCAGAATAGCAGGTAAACTGATTGGCTACACAGCTTTTACTTTTTGGAATTGTCAACATAAATTTTCTGAATTTTCTCCTATTACGGAACTTTAACCTCTAGGACCTGGACATTTGTTACATTTTTGTTACACTAATCTACATCCTGTAACTTTACAGTTGTTCCTAGACAAGACTTGGCGGTCTATACAGGCAGCCAGACTTATCGAGAAACAACTGTCAGACTGCATGCTCGGCATGCTTTGTTAAAGAAACAAGTGCCTAAAGTACAAATTAGGCCGTTGGTGGTTAGACATCAAGCGATTTACACATAATGAAAAATACAAATACAATGTCACACTTCCAAATTAATATTCTAAACAAGCCTTTAGATTCTTCGCAACTAACGACGGTAAACGTTGTGCCCAAATAAGGTAAGTGAGCCCAAATTATGAATAGTGAAACTTTTTTCCAAAGTTTTGCTGTGTTTTGGCAATATATAGTTTGGCCTGGTTTTCTTGATGCTTGCAGTATAGCTCAGAGCTTCACCTTTGTATCAAACAATGCAACAGATAAACAATTTTTTTTTTAGAAACCCACAGAGTTCGCCATAGAAAAGCAATTGGTGTTGACAGTGTCGTATATGACACTGTCGACAGCGATTGCTTGACTGTGGCGAATTCCACTTAAAGCTTGAAATCTATTTTATTCATGTTTTGTGGCATTTCTCAATAAACACCATGCGTAATTTACATTCAAATAGACCTTTGGCTCGACATTGAGAAACTAAGAAGCCTTCTCGAGTTAGTCGAGTAAACTTACGTCAAAGGGTGGTGGGAGGGAATCACTGATAAGGGTGAAGGCCTATAACAAGGGGTTGTAAACTAGCATTTTAAGACGGGGAGACCTAAAACCTAAACCAGACGCCAAGAAGAAACTACCAGTGCTTTTTCTCCAACCATACAGACAACAATCAATATTTGCCGTCATGCCCAATTTAGACTGATCTAAAGGTCTGATTCTGAAATTCCATGACTTTTAACTTGATTTTCAGTGACCCTCAAAAAATCTAGTTTCAGAATGAGCTATAAACATCAAATCCATATAGAAAGAGTGTCCTACCTCATCAATGTTCCGTAACCACTTTGAAATATTTTCAAATGTCTTTAAATTAGTTATATCATACACTAACATGATACCCATTGCACCTCTGTAATATGAAGTGGTGATTGTGTGAAATCGTTCTTGACCAGCTGTGTCCCTGTACAAAGAACAAAAAGTAAAAATGAATAGAAACAGTCACTGCCATTTCAACCATGAGATCTGGCTTTCATAATTGAGGACTCATGGCTTTCATGACGAGTGTAACAGTACCAATGTGGACCCTAGTCAGGTTGTCAGAGGACCCTAGTAGTGCTGGGCGATATCGGTCCAAATAAAAAACGCGATATTTTCGTAACAATATCGCGGTTCACAATATTATCGCGATATTTTTTGGGGAAAGGTACCGATCGAGTCATTTAAGCAAATGGCATGTCAAACTTGAAGTTAAAGGATAGCTTAAGGGACATTCTTGATAACAAACCAATGGCATTCTAAAAACGTGTACTGATGCGCGATTCTGATCAAAAGGTGCCTAAACTGGCGTGCAGAAATACACTGACTACCCAGCAGAAACGTTCTACTGAGGGCTTTTGAATTACCATATTTCGTTGCCTTCATCTGCGACTGTTGTTTCAAAGTTGCATCATCTGTAACTTTTGTTTATTTTAATCAATCAATTACCTGACACTGACAGCCACTTTCCAAATTCCAATCCAACTTTCCGTCATTGGATAGAAACCTTTTTTCCGCTATTCATTATGCCAATCGACAACCTAACCTTGTACCTCAAAAACATAACATTTTTACCCATGGGGCGTCAGCCAAATAATCATTATCGGTGATTCGTGTTCAGTCAACGAGAAAGCATAAACACACGTGGTCAATGAATGTTATCTTAGAGGGCAACACCAAATGAATTGAATTGCAAATCACCCGAAGTCTTCTGGCAGTGAAACGTCTCATTTACAAAGTCACACTTAACAATGGAAGGCCCTTTAAAATTTTATAAACAATTGAGGATGATTTTCATTAATTCCCAGGTCTTTTTAATTACTTAATTCTTTTCGCCCAACATAACTTCACAAGTTCCAAAGCATTCAAGCGTTGAAAGCAAGTGCTGAATGTAAATTGCAAACACGAGTTTGACGTCATATGCAAAGGCGTATACATTATTTGATTGACAGCAATTGTCGGCCATTTGCGGTTCGCCCATACCCTCATACTGTTTCAAATAAAATCAAGCTGAACACAAAAAACAAGCGTGTAGGAGTGGGGGGTGGGTGGGTGGTGGCAGGGG